>JAVUPR010000444.1:600000-885000 GCA_036785695.1 Gentiana straminea | reverse complement strand
TATATATTTCGGATAAATATATATTTAAGGGTAATTAAAAGGATATAATTAAAGGATTTAGTTATTTAATTAATGGAATTAATGGCTATTTAAGGAAAATATCTCCTAATCTTCCTCATAATGCAGTCGACGCAATTTCGGAAAAAAAGGAGAGGAACGGCGCTTTAACAGATGAAAGAAGAGAAGAGGCTTCTCTCTGACGGTTTAAAGAACGGAATAGAGATTCGGAACCAGCGGGAAATGAGGATCGTTCTGATAGCAAAATGATGGAGTTTTACAAAGGTATGAGTTTTAGCCCTAGATGTGGTTTTGATCAAAGTTTGGTGTTTTAGATCTCCTTAATTCGTAGAATTGTTATATAAGATGATTGTAATCAAGTCTAATTCAAGTTTGGGGTTGATCAAATAGGTGTTGAGTGAAACCTTGGAAAGTGTTGCAGAATTTCTGAAGGTTTTGGATTGGGCTTTGCTAGCTAAAAGGTAAGAGGCTCTCCCTAATGCGTAATTAGGTTTTATGATGTTAATGTTGAGCGTTTGTGTAGAACTCATGGTTAGAAACCATGTAATTCGTTGCAGTTAAAGTATGTGAGGTTATGGTTTGTAAAAGTTATGTTTTTCGATGTTTTTCTGAATACAACAACGTAGAACATGTTTGGAATCGAGTAGAGATCGCAAGTGTAGAAAATCATGTGTTTAGGGTTTTATGCGTTGAATGCGCACACAACGACTAGCAATGGACACGCAAACCTGTTACAGGTTTGTCTGGTTTAGTTGCAGCAGGTAGAATGCGCACGCATTCGTGATTCAAGATGTTAAATCCTCTTTCACAGAGGTGCAATACGCACGCATTCAAGGGAATACGCACGCATTGCTATTTTAGAATGGTTCAGGTTGCTCACAACATGTACAATACGCATGCATTGGCTGGACAGTGACTTCCAGCATGTTTTCTGGTCAGGGAATGCGCACGCATTGACCCCCAATTTTAATAAAACATTGTTTAAGCTTTGTAATGAGATGTTAAATGTTGTTTCATGATCTAATAACATTAATTAAACATGAACAAGCCTCGATTGAGCCTATGATGCGTTTAGTTCTGGCACCGGATGTACTCTTCAGGGGAGTTGAATTTCGGGACCGTCAGAAGGGCATGAAAGGGCTTGTGCTTTGATGAATTAGCATTGATCAATGTCTCTGTAATTGCTAGGACTTGTTCGTGTCTAATGGTCTAGGAAAGAGAGTAGTGGATGTGATGGAACTTACTTGAAAATACTTAGGTGGCTAGTTAACAATTAATAATAAACGCACTTGTGCAGTTAAAAGACTAAACATCAATCCATTATTGGTAAGGCACAAGTCTATATCGCGATGTGTGGGCGTTCAGATAAAGTGAATAACTCGATAAGTCTTTGGACCCTACGTACAAAGGAACACCACCCCGTAAGTCCGAGACCCTACGTACGGAGGGACTTCGCTGAATGTGTGCACTATCGGAGTAGGCTTCCTTGGTTATTGGTGTGATCCACCAATATGTTGCACCCAGTTACTTCGTGGTGAGTAGCACCATGCTTAGTGCCCTTGAATGCTGATGTAACAAAGATAAGCTAAGCTAGAAACCAATAGTCACAACATGTTGATGAGCATGAAGTGAACCCTAGAGTTGTGTTGGTTTCATGATGATAACTTACTAATTAATAACATGAACCTTTTGTTGTAAAACCTAATTATTCGTTAGCTTCTCACTCTTGCTAAGTACCTATGTACTTACCTCCTTTGCATGTTTCTTTTGTGTGCATTGTGGGGTGAGAAGATGAACAGGTTGTCCATGATTTCGATGATGAGGAAATGTGATGAAGA
Source organism: Gentiana straminea (assembly GCA_036785695.1). Taxonomy (NCBI): domain Eukaryota; kingdom Viridiplantae; phylum Streptophyta; class Magnoliopsida; order Gentianales; family Gentianaceae; genus Gentiana; species Gentiana straminea. The sequence continues at coordinate 883,144 of JAVUPR010000444.1, read as the reverse complement.
TGAAGCTTGAGGATGCGTCCAGTTTCCTTACTTCTTGTTGCACTAGACTTTGTTGCTTTTCCTTTTTTAGAGAAATGTTGTTCTTTTATTTCTAGACGTTTGTAAGGAAGCTTGTACTTCTTTTAAGACAATGTTGTTTGGGACATCGTACTTTGTTTTGGTTTTTCGTTGATGTAAGGACACATTTCTATCTTTAGTATGTTGAGTTCTTTTCATAGTAGCATTTATGATGTTTTGCCGAGTATTTTTAACTTCCGTTTGCTAAACTCGATACGACGTAGTAGAGGCTTACATGTAATATTGGATTTATGTAATATTATTTGTGCCGAGCGTTTTGTTTCCGGATAAGGACTCGGTATCTGGGAGCGGGGCGTTACAGTTGGTATCAGAGCGAAGCGTCCTTTAGGATTTCTTCCTTAAGATAAGATATCTTTAGACCACTTAGAACCATTCTGATCCTTCCCGATCCTTCATAGTGGTAGGTAACCTCAGAGATACTCGTGTTGGTAAGTTTGGAACTGGGAGTTCTAGGGCTCAGTTAGAGGTGAGTGGTTTGGTTCAAGACATGGGTCAGACAGTTGGGAGTCAGTTGGAACGTGTTGATCAGTTTCAGAATCAGATACCCCACCTCAGTTTTCATAAGAACAGCCTCAAGGATCCCTTGGTTATGACAACACCCTTTGGATAGAGTAATCAAGGTTGCTAGGATGTTACTACAAGTGGATGGTTATGTTGGAATCTATCGTGGCAAGAGTAAAGTTATAGTTTTGAATTCTACGGACCATAAAGTGATTCTTGGTATAGGTCAGCTATCCAAGAATTTTGTCTACTTGGATTATAAACATAAGAAAGTATCTTCCGGTGATGGGTACACCGAGTAGAAGAGTGGTTAGTGCAGTTTTAGTGACTCAAGTTGTGGTTGGTCAGCTTTGGGTTGAGTGTACGAGGTTTGAACGGTTTGGGAATCGGTAGGGTGTGGTTCAATAGTTAGCAAGATCAGAATCGGTTAGAGGTTGTCCGTGGGAAAACAAGTGAAGCTTCGGTTTGGTTTGTGTTGAAGAGAGAGTGCTAAGGAAAGTCAACGGTTTGAGCATGTTCGAGTTTCGAGGACGAAACTCCTTTTAAGGGGGAAGGAATGTAATATCCCGACTTTTCGAAAAAGGGCAGACGTGTCTTTTTACGAAAAATGGAATATTATGATTTACGGATTAAAGTATTTTATGTGTATATATATTTCGGATAAATATATATATATAAGGGTAATTAAAATGATCTAATTAAAGGATTTAGTTATTTAATTAATGGAATTAATTAAATGGCTATTTAAGGAAAATATCTCCTAATCTTCCTCATAATGCAGTCGACGCAATTTCGGAAAAAAAAGGGAGAGGAACGGCGCTTTAACAGAGAAAAGGGGAGAGGAGGCTTCTTGATGAGGAACGAATATCCCGGAAAATGGCATAAGAAGAAAAAGAGAAAAAAGAAATAAATTATGAGGAATTATTTATTAGAATTATTATTTAATTATTTAGGAGAATAATTAATGAGGAATATTTGATAAGATTTTGATTTATTTACTTTCCTTAATTAAGAAAATTAGAGATTTATTTCTTAGGGAGAAAATATTATATTTCTTAGAGAGCAAGTATTTTTAGTACTAGGCTTTATTTTCTACACTATAAAAAGGGAAGAGCTCTCAATGTAATAGATGTCTTATAACATCCTTTTATCAATAAAATCATAAGAGTTTTTCTCTTGTTAAGCTTTTTGGCTTGTGTTTGTTTTGAGTTTTTCGTCCGATTGAACGATATCAATCACCCTCGTCCGTTCGTACGATAACGAACTTGGTTCTCCCGGTCCTTTCCTACATCAGTTGGTATCAGAGACATAGGTTTCATATCAACTTGGGCATCGACTACATCGTCTCCCTTCTTATTATCCTGCCATCAAATTATCATCTCCTTCGTTTTTTCCTCATAAAGTTTCGATCACCCAGAAAAAGAAAGAATTTTTTTTACCGTGCGTTCCTGTCCGCAAATATTTTGTCAAGAGAGCAACAATAAAATTCTGTTCTTGCGTCCCCGTATAGGACATCCAGAAAGAAAATTCATAATTTCTTTGATTGTTTCTGGCCCCAGATATCATTCTAAAGTCTCATGTTTGACCTTGCATCATGTTTTATATTCGTATCCAAGAGGAAAACTATCCAAAGAGTCCAACAAAGTACTTTGTAAATCCAGAAATATTTATCTTTGTTCTTTCTACAGAAAAAAAAATTATTGCTCTTGTATTTTTTGTTCTGCTTGTAGCTTTACTTTCAGGTCAGGCAAAGACAAAAAAAGCTAAGAAAAAAGATTGTGATCTTCATGGCTAACAGTGCCGCACTGAATCAACGGCTCGACACTCTCACCCATAAGTTTGACAAAATTCTTGACACCGTAGAGGAATGTCGTGTATTGTGCTGAAAGCTTCTAGCAGCCGTTCCTCCAAGAGAAGCACCTCAGTGGCAACTGTTCACGGATTTTATCAATGGAAAATAACAAGTAATAAATTTATAAATCCGGTATTCCCCAAGTGTAGGGATCGTAGTACAGCGATTAATACCGGAGTCGATCTCAGGGAATCGAGGTTGTTTAATCTAGTTCTTATTAATTCTTCTAAAATTGTCACTACTATTTATTACTAAACCTAAATTAAAACGGAAAATAAACTGGACAGAGGATTGTCAGTCCAAAGCCAGGAAGAATATGGGTTGCGAACCGGTTTAAACTAAACTAAACTAAATATGTAATAAAAAACTAACTAAGCTAGACAATTCGAGTTTCACGGGATTAAATCAAGTTTTAACGAACAAACGAGCGATTGATCCACCTATCCTAACAAGTATCAATACCTATCCCGATTATATTGCGTTTTCTAACCAAGTTGTGGTTTTACCTTGTCTAAAGCATGAACCCTAATTTCTTAGGCGATTCACTTATTAATCTATATCTTTCGATCTAAGATTAACGATTTTACTAATCAAAGGTGTGAACTTTAACCTAGCAATTTAACCTATTAACTCACGTTATGATAGATTAAACAACCATTCCTTCATCATGATGATCTAGGGTTTATAGAGATTTTCATCAACATAAACAATCAAAACATGCAAGTCTTCCGATACAATTGCAATTAAACAACATAAAGCGATGATAAAGGAAACAACTTAAGATAGAACTCACAATATAATCGCAGAAACGGAATCAAAACGTGTTGGACGGCTTCACAATGCTCGTTTGATAAGGCTTTAACCTCTAGACATTACTTGATCAACTCGAAAAGCTTGAGGAAAGTACATAAATTTGAAGGTGTTTATCTAGAATTTAAAAGCATAAAAACTGGATGAAAACTAAAGTAAAACGCAGCTGAGCCGCCCCTAGGTTTAGGGTTTGAGTAATGTGTTGTAATTGTGGAGAAAATACGCTGCCTTATATAGAATTCGAAGGCGGTTCAGCTAAGTCGGCTACCGGACGCCCGTCTGGAAAGGGTGAACGCCCGTCCATCTTGTGCAACCTTCTTCGAGTCGGGCCGAGTCATGACCAGACGCCCGTCCTACCAGCGTCCACTCCTGCGTCCAAACTTCCTGAATCAACTTCCCATTCCTGAACGCTCGTTCACTTCAGCAGACGCTCGTCCACTCTGGACGCCAGTTCAAGGTTCTGAACGCCAGGTTAGTGTGATCGAATTCTGATTTCCTGATCTTTATCTCTTTTATCTCTATCCCATTTCTTCATTACCTCTTTTATCATTAATTAGCTCGAACTTAATCAACTTTGGATCGTCTTTTGAGCCTCAAACATGTATCTATAACACATAAAAACATCGCAAAATGTAATAGTGTCCAAATAATCATAAAATCACAATTAAAACACATAAATTAACCAATTTTGTGACTAACTCATTTAAAATATCATTTGCTCAATATTTCCATTAAACACTCGTTTCTTATGCAAATTAATACAAATATGAGGGAAATTAACATAAAATATAGCCTTATAAATCGTATAAAATCACCCTTAACAACTCCCCCACACTTAGCTTTTGCTCGTCCCGAGCAAAACAAAACAATTTAAGGGCTCGGAAAAAAAGATGGACATCTACACATATCCATTAAATCAGAAGTTCACCAGTGTGTGTGCATAGCCATAGAAAACTTCCACTAAGTCCAAGCTTGAGAAACTCAAAGCAAAACTAGCTAATACCCCCTTGTAGACTAGCAATAAATGACACTCATAAGATGCACCCTACAAACGTAAAATATCCCGAAAAGGATGATCGAATATATCTAGGGCCTTTCTGAAATACTCAGAGGATAATCCCTACAGCATATCTGTCAGTTTATACTGGGGATAAGGTATACGATAACTAAGTCTTATATTCATTTCATAACAATTCTCATATAAGTTGATTTAACTAGTTCACTTTTAAACACACATCAGAATGAGCTCTTGCCCTGTCATAGCAGAATAGGATTTTCGAGATATACCCTACCTTACTCCAATCATAAGGCAGCATTTTCTGACTGTCGTGAGCTTTTGGTCATCATAGTGGTATAGGACATACGTGGTACACCCTATCACACTCAAATCATCGACTAGCTTCCGACACACCCAATTAATTCATTTAATTCAACTTTTTCATTTGACAATAAGTTACGTGTTACTTATCACATTCAAACCTTAGATATTCACAGTATAACATACTCCGGATCTAAATACAAACTATCATAAATCTCAAGATATATACGTAGCACTAAGCACATGACTTATAAGCAAATCAGAAATCACTAATCCAAAAAGGGGTATAACTTTATAAAATAGCTCATCATTCACTATGGCTCGTGAAAAATAGATCTCAGGTGAAACGACTAACTTATCAAACATATGATATATAGCTTGGATGACTATAAAAATAACGAACATTGAATTGAATTGCCTACTCGGGACAAAACAAAAAACAAAAATGTCGGAAAATTTTGGAAATTCTAGCCTCATTTTGCATAGAAACATAATGATATAAGCAAATGTGTAGATACACGTCATACCATTCCCCTCCCCCACACTTAAAGATCAACATGTCCTCATGTTGCGCAGAATGAAAGAAAAGATAAAAGACTTAGCTGATTTCAACGGATACTCGAATGTCGGTCAGGCCGGAGCCTACATAGTGACACTGGAAACTCTGAACCATAAAGTGTAGCTCGACAAAACCGCTAAAAATATACCTGCACGACTTGACAAACACGGAAACATCTCGGGGAAAACGGGGAATCATACCAGAATGAAAAGATACAGCAAAAATCGAATAATATCAAAAGATGAAACATTAAACACATCCACAAGGTTAAACAAAGTAGAAATGAAAGTGCGAATGCCCTATGGCTTACATGATCCATCGGAAAAATTAACAGTAACAATTACAACGAATCAAGTAAGGAAAAGTGTCAATAATACACAATCATCGAATCAAAGAAAAAAACGAAAGCTAAAATCAACAAAATAAGATCAAGTCTGGCCCGGTGCCGCAGAATCACCAGCTGGAGGATCAGAAGAGGGTCCAGATGGTGGTGCCGTAGGCCTCTCTGCTGAGTCAGATTGCTCCTCCTCTGAAGATGACTCAGACTCCTGAAGAACATCCGTAATGGCCTGCTCAATCTCATCTGAATAAGTGAAATCAATAACGCTCGGAGCGAAGATTCTGTCGTCTCGGATAGGCCGGCCCTCACTCATACACTTCAAAACTGTCAAAATATTGTTCTGGGAAGTCCGGATATCCTCCAACCAGTTCCGCACACTGTGGCCCATACGTAACCTCATCCGGACCGAGGGAGATAAAGTAGGAAGGGAGGAGGGTCGAGGCGGTGCCGAAGATGAACCGGGATCACGTGCTATCTCAGCCTCAGTCTCAGTCTGACCCGAAGATTTCTCTTTCTCCCTCTGCAAGAACCTAGGATTCTTCGGTTTGTGATCGGTCTTGTACTCGGGAACTTGAGCATCCTGACAGAGACCGTGTATCAAATGTGGACATATCAAACACCGTGTATACACTTTCTGATTCATGGCCACCTCGTCGAAAATCGCTTGCCCTACATCAACATTGAGCTTGAAGTTCAAGGCGTACAGCATCCCAAGGTCACCAATGTGGAAGTGGGTCAGGTTGTTCTTAGGTAACAACCGGTTCTGAATAAACCGACATTGGACCTTCCAATCTTCCGGCCAACTCGTGGTCACTAATTCCTTCCTAGCTCCACCCGGTCTGAGTGTCCAAGGCACCTCGGGGCACACCAACAACCGTAACTCCTCCAACGGATCCTCACCGGCATCTTGCTTGGCCTTTATCGCCTCCTTGTAGTCCAACCCCTCAAAAGGATCCAACCCGTACTTCCCATTGATAACCGCCGGTGTAAACGGCACCTTAACCCCCCGAACAGTGACCATCCCAGTTCTCAAATCCGTCTCCGAACAGTTCGCATAAAACTCACGAACTAATGTAGCATTGACTGGAGTCCTAGGGGTTTTCATCAGTGCTTCCCACTTCCTATCCGTTAACAACTTCACAAATGCGGGGTCTACCTTCGTGTCTAAAATGGCTCGCTCGATCAACATCGTCCGAGTCAGATAATGCTTATTTTAGACCTCCATCGCCTTATGATTGATGAATCTACGAACAAAGGGAATAGGGATAGCGGGTCTCACTCTCTGTCTAACCGGCTCATCTCCCCCAGGCTCATCTGCTTGCTCACCCCGAGCTTCTGCCACCCTAGTCTGCATCCTCACTAACGGCTCATCATCAGTTTCAGACCCAGATTCAGGCTCATCTTGTAAAGGAACTCTAGGTTGACCTCTAGGAGGATTTTGACGCTCACCAATACGAATTCCTTGGTTTGGATTGAATAAGGTGGGGTCCACACCCTTCTTCCTCTTGGCAGGTTCCTTAGCTACCCCCACCATGCCGTTTCTGAACCTGTTTGTGCACCATCTTAACCTAAAACTAAACAACCAACAATCCCAACACCACAATTCAAACAAATCACCCGTTTATCGTCCAAACGGGATTTCCCAAACAATCCAATACCAAACCACATCAAAACAGCAATGCAGACCATCCAACATCATCCATCAACATCCCATATCACCACAGAACAAGAATCAAGAACAGAACAAGAAAGAAAAACAAATAAGAGGAAATTCCCATAAAACAGTCGACTCGAAGATCGACTAAAAAAACGTGCAACAAACTAGGAAAAGCTCACAAAATCTTACCAAGTACGATGATGGGGTGATGATAAAATGAATTAGGGGTTCAAACAATGCCAAATTGAACCCAAAAATCCATTTTTTTCTTCAAAACAGTCGCACCAACTATATTACCGAATCGAATTAATGGGTGTTTGTTGGAGGATTTGGAGTGAAAAATCGATAAGAGGGGATTGAGAGCTGTTTGTGGGACTTTGAAACGCCCAATTTGGTGTAGAAACAAGGATTTTAGGGCAAAAAGAGGGCAAAAGTCGGGTTTGAGGTATTTGAAATTTTTCAAAAGTGGTTTTTCATGGGGTGGGGATGTATATATAGGCAGGGGCTGGACGGGCGTCCAGGTAATAGGACGAACGTTCAGCTGGAGATCACATGAACTGGACGGGCGTCCATATAAACAGACGCTCGTCCAGATGCTCAATTTACATACAGCGTTGAAAGGGGTCTCTCAGACGGGCGTCCAAGAATGTTGGATGCTCGTTCAACATTTGTGCATGGTGGACGGGCGTCCAGGGCATTGGACGGGCGTCCAATAGAGAAAAATTGCAAAATTTATAAAATTTCATACAGTTTAAATTCAAAATTGCATTTTCTCATTAAACTTATATAAAACTTCAAAAATACAAACGAAAATCAACGAAAAACATAAAATTACTAGAAAATAAATAAAAACAAATAGAAAACAGTGGGTTGCCTCCCACCAAGCGCTTTTGTTTTACGTCGTTTGCTCGATGAAATAACCTAACAACGCTAGTCATCGTAAATGTCCGACCAATCCACAACGCGGATAAGACGGCGGAGCATGTCAATCGCCGGAGGGAAGTCATACTCATCTTGCACACCCCAATCCTCACCAGCTACATCAACACCCCGAAAATGCTCAGCTTGCAGCACTAGCGCTAAATCTGTCAGCATCGGATCATTCAGGATTGTGTAAGGACGTCCTAGAGCTGCCTGTAACTCCTCAGTAGTAAAGTCTCCACCTCCCGAACAGCGGGGAACAATGAGAACATAGGTGACCGTCTTGACGCGGGTACTAATGTCGAAGTCTACGTGCAAAACAATGGTTCCTCCCGGTCCGTCATATACAGTGATTAGTGGGATCTTTCTAAAGAAATGTAACTCCTCTGGCTGAACACCGAAATCCATATCTAGAAAGCACAACTAACTGACAGATAAAACAAAAACTTAACAAGGCTACAACATAATAAACTAAACTTAAATACTAAAGCACAAAACAAGAATAACTAAAAGAACGATATCTAGGTTGCCCCCTAGTGGCGCTTTTGGTTAATGTCGTTAGCTCGACACGGTTTAAAGCTCAGCCTGGATCAGGCCATTTGACTTTTCTGCCAGCCACTACCTCGTGTAAGCTCTGATCAGTAGTGTGGTTGCAAAAACAGCATCTCACACATGGGGTGAAATCTTTAACAACTTTCCAAATACGCTTAAACTTCCCCATGACTGACTTCTTCCTCTTCTGATTCTCCTGATGACATTTCAGTTAACGCTCCCTCCAATACTCTTCCATATCCCAACTACCTGCTAGAACCTCTTCAGATCGACCACTACCGTCATCCTCTGAAAACAGGTCGGGTGAAAACTCGTCGAATTCTTCGACTGTTGTAGTACCATACCCGAGGATATCGAGGAAACGAACAGTCAAAGGCTTTTCTTTAGGTTCACCAATGTAGTGCTTACACCTTTGACCATTCACTCGAAACGGCTAGTCACCATAACCTCGTAGTTCTAGAACGCCGCCAGGAATAATTTGGAGAATTTCGAAGGGACCGGACCAACGTGTCCTCAACTTCCCAGGAAACAAATGTAACCTAGAATTGTATAGAAGAACTCGTTCTCCGACTTGAAATTCTCTCTTCTTAATCTTGGCATCGTGGAGTAGCTTCATCTTATCTTTACTAATCCTGGCACTTTCATAGGCCTAGAGTCTGAATTCGTCTAACTCATGTAATCGCTAACGCGGTCGATGTTTTCCACAAGATTGGGAATCAAAGTTCAGAAACTTTGTAGCCCAATAAGCTCTATGCTCTAACTCGACAGGCAGATGACATGGCTTTCCATAGACCATTTGATATGGAGATGTACCCATAGGAGTCTTATAGGCGGTCCTGTATGCCCAAAGTACATCGTCCAATTTCAAACTCCAGTCTTTCCTATGACTGTTAACCGTTTTCTCCAGGATTTTCTTGATACTTTGGTTGCTTCTCTCAACCTGACTACTAGTCATCGGGTGATATGGTGTTCCTGTCTTATGACGAACACCATACTTTTCGAGAACTTTCTCTAGGGGTCGGTTGCAGAAATGCGTCCCTTCATCACTGATCAAGGCACGTGGGCATCCAAACCTCACGAAGATATTTTTCTTTAGAAATTTCATGACCGTCTTATGATCGTTGTGAGGAGTGGCTTGAGCCTCCACCCATTTAGACACGTAGTCCACGCAGACTAAGATGTATTTGTTACCGCAAGATGATGGGAATGGTCCCATGAAATCGATACCCCATACATCAAAGACCTCGCATTCTAGGATGGGTTTCAAAGGCATGTCAAAACGCCTTGTCAGAGTACCGGTTCTTTGGCACCTATCACAAGCTTTAAAGAAAGCTTCTGTATCTTTAAAGATCGTAGGCCAATAGAAACCGGATTGGAAGATCTTAGCAACGGTTTTCCACGGACCAAAGTGACCTCCAGTGGGCCCACTGTGGCATTGCTCAATAATATCCCGTTGTTCGATTCAGGAACACATCTTCTAAGCAAACCATCTTTACAGATCTTAAAAAGATAAGGTTCATCCCAAACAAAAGATTTCAAATCAGAGAAGAACTTTTTCTTCTCCTGATAGGACAATTCTGGATCGAGATATCGGGAATGAAGGTAGTTTACAATGGAAGAATACCATGGAACATCAGGAGGACAACCGTCGATAAGCATAATGTTCTCTAGAGGAAAGTAAAGATCTATATCATCTGGATCATCTTTTTCCTCACTTAACATTCTAGAAACGTGATCAGCCACTACGTTGTCACTGCCCTTTTTGTCCTTAATTTGAACGTCAAACTCTTGTAGGGTCAATATCCAACGTAGTAGGCGCGGTTTGGCCTCTTTCTTAGTCATCAAATACCGCAAAGCAGCGTGATCAGTCCACACGATCACTTGAGCTCCTAACAAGTAACTACGAAACTTGTCCATAGCAAAAACTACGGCCAGTAGTTCCTTTTCGATAGTAGTATAGTTAACTTGAGAGGGGTTCAATGTGTGACTCGGCGTAATAGATAGGTGGAATTTCCCTTTGATCTTTTGTCCTAGAACAAAGCACCAACAAAGATAGTTTGATGCGTCGCACATAAGCTCAAAAGGTATATTCCAGTCAGGTGATATAAGAATTGGAGCAGATATTAAACGATTTTTGAGCTCCTCAAACGCTTGCTTGCAACTCTCATCAAAATTGAACTCAACGTCTTCCTTTAGTAAAGTGGACAGGGGCTTGGCTATCTTGGAGAAGTCTTGAATGAACCTTCTGTAGAAACCGACATGTCCAAGAAAGCCTCTCACTTCACGCACATTCTTGGGATAGCTCATCTTCTCGATCGCTTCCACTTTGGCCCTGTCAACTTCTATACCTTTGGCTGAGATTTTGTGGCCAAGAACTATTCCCTCATCAACCATGAAATGGCATTTTTCCCAATTGAGTACTAAGTTCTTTTCCACACATCTGGATAACACTTGATCAAGATTGTCAAGGCAATCGTCAAAAGGCTGACCAAAAACCGAAAAATCGTCCATAAAAATCTCCATACACTTTTCTACAAGCCCGTCAAAGATAGCTAGCATACATCGCTGAAATGTAGCTGGGGCATTGCAGAGACCAAATGGCATCCGCCTGTAAGCGAATGTTCCATAAGGGCATGTGAAAGTGGTCTTTTCTTGGTCAGCTGGATCAATGGGTATCTGGAAGTATCCAGAATATCCATCTAGGAAGCAGTAGAATGCGTGTCCCGCCAGACGCTCAAGCATCTGGTCAATGAATGGAAGGGGAAAGTGATCTTTCATGGTTACCTCATTGAGTTTTCGATAATCGATGCAGACTCTGTAACCAGTGACAAGTCTCAATGCTATTTCCTCTCCCTTCTCATTCTTCTCAATCGTAATTCCACCTTTCTTGGGAACTACCTGAGTCGGGGATACCCATTCACTATCAGCGATGGCATAAATGATACCCATATCCAGAAGTTTGATGATTTCCTTCTTAACCACCTCTTGCATATGAGGGTTGAGCCTCCTCTGGGGCTGTCTAACACATTTCGCACCCTCATTAGTCTTGATCTTATGCATACATATGTCCGGAGATATCCCTCTGATATCTCCTACTTGCCAACCAAAGGCTTTTTCATTCTTCTTCAAGACGTTGATTAATTTCATCTCCTCTAAACGAGACAGCTTGGCAGATATAATCAATGGAAGCTTGTCACCTCCTCTTAAAAACACATACTTAAGATGTTTAGGCAACGGCTTCAACACCAAATCTGCAGGGGGGTCTTCTAAACTCGACTTGAGATCTTTACTTTTCAATTCAATATCACTGAGTTTACTCTGTGGTCCCACTGCCAAAGCCTCTCCTTCCAACAATTCTTTCTCAAAATCAGCTGCTAATTGATCTAGATTTACCACACCATGAGTATTTAAATTATCAACCAATCGCTCATATTCAGCTTCTACAGCCATGACTTGCTTATCCATAGAATCGGTGAAATCATCCGTCATATAATCAATGGAAAAGCCGGTTGGAGGGCCAGAGGGTACTTGAATGGACCTTAAGACATTGTACCTCACCTCTTGATCACCAACTCGGATAGTCACTTGCCCACCATCGCAATCGATGAGGGCTCTAGCTGTAGATAAGAAAGGTCTTCCAAGAATCAGGGGGACGTTTTCATCTTTCTCCATATCTAAAACATACCAATCGACTGGAAAGATAAATCTATCAATCTGAACCAAAACGTCTTTCAGGATCCCTGAAGCTTTCTTAGAAGATCTATCAGCAAATTGTAGACTCATAGTGGTGGGTTCTAGAAGGCTTTGTAAACCGAGTTGTTTGCATACAGACATTGGCATAAGACTTATAGAGGCACCTAGATCACACAAAGAATTAGGGAAGACTAGACCTCCCATTAATACTGTAAGTACGAACTTGCCAGGGTCACCTCTTTTAATTGGTAAGTCTTCATAATTAATCATAGAGCAATCCTCACCAATTTGCCTTTCCAAGCCTGCTAACTTCTTTTTCGAAGACACAACATCCTTGATGAATTTTGTATACTTAGGCATCTCGACCAAGACATCTGATAAATGGAAGATTTACCTGAGTATTTTTCAAAAGGTTTAGCACCTTTTCGTACTTTTTGTCCTCAATCAAGGGAATGTTGCTCTTTCTCGGTGGAAAAGGAAGCTTCTTAAGGTCACTCTCAGAAAAAACTTTCTTTGAGGATGCACTTACAGCTTTGTCTTCCAGATCTTTCCATCGAATAGCTTTTTCAGATTTTTTTGTAGTCAGGGGATCAGCCTCCTGACTTTCGCTTGCTTTTTCATCCATCCGGGGATCAGCCACCTGAGGATCTCCAACTTTTTCACCTCTCAGGGGATCAGCCACCTGAGTTTTCTCTTGCAGTTGAGGGGAGTGTAGGTGCTCAGCTTCCCATCCTGCCTTATCAATGGCAGGAGGGGCTAGTGGTTTCCCTGATGGGAAGGACCACTAACTTGAGTACCACTTCTGAGGTTCATCGCAATGTCCTCTTCTTTACCGTATTGAATTGATGGCACGAGGTTAGTACATTGGCCTTTGTTCAAGTCAGCTTGAGCAACTTGACCACCCTTTGGATTCTTTTCAGTGAAACTGGGCAGCTGCCCTGGGGGTCTAGAAGCTAACTGTTTAGCCAGTTGCCCAATTTGTCTCTCTAGATTCTTCATTGATCTACTTTGCTCCTCCAATTTAGCTTCAAGATTGTTAGATTGGGAGGGGCTTTGAGAGTTTTGGAAATTTGGAGAATAGGGCTGGCTGGGCCGACTTTGGACTACAGAATTAAAATTGGCGGGCCAATTCTGATTGAACCTTTGAGTAGGATTGGAAAATTTTGAATTTTGGTTCTGATTAAAACCAGGGTTTCTATTGAAATTTTGATTCGAATTAAAATTCGAATTAGGATTAAAACTTGAAGGTTGACTAAACCCTTGGTTTTGAAAATTATTCTGGCCAGAAAACTGATTGAACCTTTGATTGTTCTGGCCATAGAATGCATTCACTTCAGCATTCTGCCCGTTCATAGGACAGAATCTAGAAGTGTGCCCCGCCTCGTCACAATTCTGACATGTGACTTGATTGTACTGTCCATAATCATGAACAACATTCACTTGATAAGGTGCAGGGGAATTAAATTGACACTGGCCATTCATATGGCCGATCCGACACGATTTTCGCGATACGAACCTGAGGGTTCTGTGGAAAAGAAGAAGTTTGATTTATCGAATTTGAAACTTGAGATCAAACTTTGCATGTTAACCTCCTCAACCTTAGGAGGATGAGGTGCTTGAATTGCTTGATAAGAGGGGGCGTAGTTGTACTTTGCAATGTCCTCAAACAGTGCCCATCCCTCTTCAGGTGTTTTCTTCAGAAATGCCCCACCAGATGAACTATTGACCATGCCTTTTGTAAGCTCGGTCAATCCACTAAAGAAGGTGTTGACTTGCCTTTCCAGTGGCAAGCCATGGTGGGGACACTTTCTAAGAAGAGACTTGAATCTCTTCCAACATTCGAAGAAGGATTCATTCTCTTTCTGATAGAAAGTGAATATTTCATTTAAGCACTGGGCTGTCTTTGAAGGTGGAAAATATTGACTCAAGAACTCCTTTTCGAGTTCGGCCCAGGTGGTGATAGATTCAGAAGGGAGAGAGTGGTACCACTCTTTTGCCTCCCCTCGTAGGGAAAATGGAAACAGTTTAAGCTTGATCGCATCCTCATTTACTCCTTGGATGCGTGTAGTGCCGCATATCTCCAAGAATGTATGTAAGTGGGTATGCGGATTCTCTGATTGATAGCCATGAAAGATTGATGCATGCTGCATCATCTGGATAAGCCCCGGCTTGAGTTCGAAAGTTTGTGCAGTAATGGCTGGGATAACAATAGCCGGGTTGACTTTGATTTCGCCTGGCATGGCGTAGTCTGCCAACGTACGTCTATTATTAGCGGCCATTATCACAAAATCAGTGATTTCCTTGGCTAGTTGCTCTTCAAGATCTTGTTCGGCTCTGTCTGCCAGAACCGCAGAACGGAATATCCGCCTGTTTGGCCGGACTACGGTTCGCTCGGGGTCAGGGGTGTATAATAATGGTCCCTTTTGACTCCGAGTTTGCATAAACCGGACCAAAAACAAGTGAAACGAAGCCTAAGAAACTAAGAGATTAAAAGCCTAAACTAAAAATTAAAAACCTAAAGAAAAGAAAGGGAAAGAAGAAAAAAACAAAATTATTGAAGAAAAAGGGACCAGACGGACGTCCAAGGGTTTGGACGGGCGTCCGGGTGGAATTTGGACTGGACGGGCGTTTAGTGGTCCAAATGCTCGTCTGAAAGGCAGAATACTTGAACGGGCGTCCAAATTTTATGGACGCTCGTCTAAGTGAATAAAAACGAACGAAATTGATAATTTTCCAAATGGACGGGCGTCCAAGATCCCGTACGCCCGTTTGGTAGCGGGAAAACTAGAACGAAGCGAAATTTGCGAAAAAGAAAAGAAGGTAAGACAGAAAGACAGAAAAAAAAAACAGAAAGAAAGACGATCTAAACTCAAAGGAAACTACTAAGGAAAAGCCTTAAACACTAACTAAAACCCTAATTATCTACTTAACAACTACCTAAGACAATTGAAAACAGGAAATAAAATTAAAAACAGAAAATAACAATTAAAAACAGGAAAACAAAAACTAGACAACCGTCCGGTTCCCCGGCAACGGCGCCAAAAACTTGTTTTTGGTTCCGTTGGCGGGAATACTCACCACTATACTACCTTAGAAAAATTAATAATGAACTGGACAACCGCACCGATTCCCCGGCAACGACGCCAAAAACTTGTTCACGGATTTTATCAATGGAAAATAACAAGTAATAAATTTATAAATCCGGTATTCCCCAAGTGTAGGGATCGTAGTACAGCGATTAATACCGGAGTCGATCTCAGGGAATCGAGGTTGTTTAATCTAGTTCTTATTAATTCTTCTAAAATTGTCACTACTATTTATTACTAAACCTAAATTAAAACGGAAAATAAACTGGACAGAGGATTAATGTCAGTCCAAAGCCAGGAAGAATACGGGTTGCGAACCGGTTTAAACTAAACTAAACTAAATATGTAATAAAAAAGTAACTAAGCTAGACAATTCGAGTTTCACGGGATTAAATCAAGTTTTAACGAACAAACGAGCGATTGATCCACCTATCCTAACAAGTATCAATTCCTATCCCGATTATATTGCGTTTTCTAACCAAGTTGTGGTTTTACCTTGTCTAAAGCATGAACCCTAATTTCTTAGGCGATTCACTTATTAATCTATATCTTTCGATCTAAGATTAACGATTTTACTAATCAAAGGTGTGAACTTTAACTAGCAATTTAACCTATTAACTCTCGTTATGATAGATTAAACAACCATTCCTTCATCATGATGATCTAGGGTTTATAGAGATTTTCATCAACATAAACAATCAAAACATGCAAGTCTTCCGATACAATTGCAATTAAACAACATAAAGCGATGATAAAGGAAACAACTTAAGATAGAACTCACAATATGATCGCAGAAACGGAATCAAAACGTGTTGGACGGCTTCACAATGCTCGTTTGATAAGGCTTTAGCCTCTAGACATTACTTGATCAACTCGAAAAACTTGAGGAAAGTACATAAATTTGAAGGTGTTTATCTAGAATTTAAAAGCATAAAAACTGGATGAAAACTAAAGTAAAACCCAGCTGAGCCGCCCCTAGGTTTAGGGTTTGAGTAATGTGTTGTAATTGTGGAGAAAATACGCTGCCTTATATAGAATTCGAAGGCGGTTAAGCTAAGTCGGCTACCGGACGCCCGTCTGGAAAGGGTGAACGCCCGTCTCGAAAGGGTGAACGCCCGTCCATCTTGTGCAACCTTCTTCGAGTCGGGCCGAGTCATGACCAGACGCCCGTCCTACCAGCGTCCACTCCTGCGTCCAAACTTCCTGAATCAACTTCCCATTCCTGAACGCTCGTTCACTTCAGCAGACGCTCGTCCACTCTGGACGCCAGTTCAAGGTTCTGAACGCCAGGTCAGTGTGATCGAATTCTCATTTCCTGATCTTTTATCTCTATCCCATTTCTTCATTACCTCTTTTATCATTAATTAGCTCGAACTTAATCAACCTTGGATCGTCTTTTGAGCCTCAAACATGTATCTATAACACATAAAAACATCGCAAAATTTAATAGTGTCCAAATAATCATAAAATCACAATTAAAACACATAAATTAACCAATTTTGCGACTAACTCATTTAAAATATCATTTGCTCAATATTTCCATTAAACACTCGTTTCTTATGCAAATTAATACAAATATGAGGGAAATTAACATAAAATATAGCCTTATAAATCGTATAAAATCACCCTTAAAAGCAACACAACATATCCTATGCGACAACACATAATCAACTTCCCTTGAAAGGTGTGTCTCAGTTGTCACGTAACATCCCATTGATCAAGCCATATGATCAACATGTCATCCCAATGCAGCCGTCACCATCCCAAGCAAATCAACATGTGCCTCTGCTCTCCATTAATCCACCAAAGGCCACAACCCAAGAGCAGCCACTACCCGCAACGGCCTTTTGTCCACCCGCATCAACCAATGCCGGTAGCCGTCCAACCTACACCGATTCACACATGCCGTCAAGAAGAAGAATATGATGATCCAATTGAAGAAGATTGTGAAGACAATATTGTTAATGAAGAAAGCACTGAGGAATCTCCTGAACATGTTGAAAAGAGATTGTCGATTCTTTAGAAGCACCTTCAGATTCTCAAGTTCATGATCTGCATGAGTGCGACACAAATTTGACAACCAGATGCGTGAAGGAGATCAACCAAGTCACATTGTCTATCAATCGTGAAACTTGCAATCAAAAGGTGGATGTTTCAAAGGCTTCAAACTTGATTGCATTGGTTATAATACCGAAGATAGAGCTCAAGGATCATGATTTTGTTGATTCAAGTTTTGTTGGTTCCCTAAAGCCTATTGTTGAAGATTTGACTAGGCATGATGACATCTATTTCAAAGTTGAGTTTTCAAGGGAAGTCCAAACGGTTTACTCTCTCGATATGCAGTTGACGTACACTCTCCTTGCCATGATGACAACTCGGGGACGAGTTGTTTTAAAGAGGGAGGGAATGATGAGGAACGAATATCCCGGAAAATGGCGTAAGAAGAAAAAGAGAAAAAAGAAATAAATTATGAGGAATTATTTATTAGAATTATTATTTAATTATTTAGGAGAATAATTAATGAGGAATATTTGATAAGATTTTGATTTATTTACTTTCCTTAATTAAGAAAATTAGAGATTTATTTCTTAGGGAGAAAATATTATATTTCTTAGAGAGCAAGTATTTTTAGTACTGGGCTTTATTTCCTACACTATATAAAGGAAGGAGCTCTCAATGTAATAGATATCTTATAACATCCTTTTATCAATAAAATCATAAGAGTTTTTCTCTTGTTAAGCCTTTTGGCTTGTGCTTGTTCTTGAGTTTTTCGTCCGATTGAATGATATCAATCACCCTCGTCCGTTCGTACGATAACGAACTTGGTTCTCCCGGTCCTGTCCTACATCACTTCTCCAAAATTCTCACAAGATCTCTGATGGTTTACAGAATGGAATAGAGGTTCGGAATCAGCAGGAAAGGAGGATCGTTCTGATAGCAAAAAGATGGAGTTTTACAAAGGTATGAGTTTTAGCCCTAGATGCGGTTTTGATCAAAGTTTGGTGTTTTAGATCTCCTAAACTCGTAGAGTTGTTATATAAGATGTTTGTGATCAAGTCTAAAGTTTGAGGTTGATAAAATAGGTGTTGAGTGAAACCTTGGAAAGTTTTGCAGATTTTCTGAAGGTTTTGGATTGGGCTTTGCTTGCTAAAAGGTAAGAGGCTCTTCCAAATGTGTAATTAGGTTTTATGATGTTAAGGTTGAGCGTTTGTGTAGAACTCATGGTTAGAAACCATGTAATTCGTTACAGTTAAATTATGGGAGGTTATGGTTTGTAAAAGTCATGTTTTTTTATTACAATTATGTAGAACATGATTGGAATCGAGTACAGATCGCAAGTGTAGAAAATCATGTGTTTAGGGTTTTCTGTGTTGAATGCGCACGCAACGACTAGCAATGCACACGTATTCATGTTACATGTTTGTCTAGTTTAGTTGTAGCAGGTAGAATGTGCACGCATTCTTAGGAATGTGCACGCATTCATGATTCAGGATGTTAAATCCTCTTTCACAGCAGGTGCAATGCGCACGCATTCAAGGGAATGCGCACGCATTTCTGTTTGAGAATGGTTCAGGTTGCTCCCAGCATGTGCAATACGCAAGCATTGGCTAGACAGTGACTTCCAACATGTTTTCTGGTCAGGGAATGCTCACGCATTCCAAGGAATGCGCACACATTGACCCCCAGTTTTAATAAAACATTGCTTAAGCTATGTAATGAGATGTTAAATGTTGTTTCATGATCTAATAACATTAATTAAACATGAACAAGCCTCGATTGAGTTTCTGATGCGTTTAGTTCCGGCACCGGATGTACTCTTCAAGGGAGTTGAAGTTCGGGACCGTCGGAAGGGCATGAAAGGGCTTGTACTTTGATGAATTAGCATTCATCAATGTCTGTGTAATTGCTAGGACTTGTCTGTGTCTAATGGTCTAGGAATGAGAGTAGTGGATGTGAGGGAGTTTACTTGAAAATACTTAGGTGGCTAGTTAACAATTAATAATACACGTACTTGTGTAGTTAAAAGACTAAACATCAATCCATTCTTGGTAAAGAACAAGCCTATATCATGATGTGTTGGCATTCAACTAAAGTGAATAACTCTGTAAGTGTTTGGACCCTACGTACGGAGAAAGCCACCCCGTAAGTCTGAGACCCTACGTACAGAGGGACTTCGCCGAACGCGTGCACTATCGGAGTCTACTAGAATAGGCTTTCATGGTTATTGGTGTGATCCACCAATATGTTGCACCCAGTTACTTCGTGGTGAGTAGCACCATGAGTAGTGCCCTTGAATGCTGATGTAACAAAGATAATCTAAGCTAGAAACCAATAGGCACAACATGTTGATGAGCATGAAGTGAACCCTAGAGTTGTGTCGGTCTCATGAAGATAACTTACTAATTAATAATATGAACCTTTTGTTGTTAAACTTAATTATTCGTTAGCTTCTCACTCTTTCTAAATACCTATGTACTTACCTCATTTGCATGTTTCTTTTTGTGCATTATGGGGTGAGAAGATGAACAGGTTGTCCATGATTACGATGATGAGGAAATGTGATGAAAATGAAGCTTGAGGATGCGTCCAGTTTCCTTACTTCTTGTTGCACTAGACTTTGTTGTTTTCCCTTCTTTAGATAGATGTTGTTCTTTTATTTCAAGACATTTGTAAGAAAGCTTGTACTTCTTTTAAGACAAGGTTGTTTTGGACATCGTACTTTGTTTTGGTTTTTCGTTGTTGTAAGGACACCTTTCTATATTGAGTATGCTGAGTTTTTTTCATAGTAGTATTTATGATGTTTTGCCGAGTATTTTTAGCTTCCGTTTGCTAAACTCGATACGACGTAGTAGAGGCTTACGTGTAATAGTGGATTTATTGAATATTATATGTGTCGAGCGTTTCGTTTCCGGATAAGGATTCGGTATCTGGGAGCGGGGCGTTACAATATATTATATATATAACACTCTCACACACGGCTCATATCAGCCCTTTGCTGACGCCTCGTTTTTCTTTGTTTCTTTGTTTATTTGTCTTTTATAAATACATATACACAGGCTTATGATCGAGGGAAAAAGAAGAGTATAGGCGAAGATATTGTTTGAAAACCGAGGAAAGGGAAATTGGAACGCGTTGCACATCTTAAGTTAGTTAGTTACAACTATTGTATTTCATTTGTGGAGTTATTGTAATGTAATTGATTATTGAAGTAATAGTAAATTCATTTGTGGATTTAGTGAATAATTTTGGGAATATAGTTCTATTATTGAAGTCGCGGCGAGAGTTTCGCAACCCCTCCTAGAATGACCTCAGTGGACCTAGAGGTCGGGAGTAGGGTATTACAAGTAGTGTAGCAAACATTTTTTCCTTCTTATTTATCTTTTTTTGCCCGTTTGATTTTGTTGTGGTTGTGGTTGTGGTTGTGGTTGTTGTTGTTGTTGTTGTTGTTGTTGTTGTTGTTATTGTTATTGTTATTATTATTATTATTTTATCATATCAAAACAATTGTGCATTTTGTGTCTAGTATAGAAAAGTAACTACTTTGACTAAAGTATTTATATTTATTAGTTCTTATGAATTTATATTTTGCAAAACAATAATGTAAAATGGGTAATACATTTTTGTTACAAAGTACTAACTGAAATACATTGTAGCATTATATATATATATATATATATATATATATATATATATATATATATATATATATATATATATATATATATATAAACACGTATATACACATACATAAAACAGTGAAAATAATGTTATGCATTGTTCTAGTGGTTAGACTATAATTTGGTATGTGGACCAGTGTTCGAACCCCGTTAGGGGGAAAAAAAAAAATGTTATCTATGATTTCAAATTTATAGTGATACCAAACAGTCTAAGTACTTAAATCATTCAGCTACTCAATGTATTCAGATTTCATATTTCAGACTTCAGATTTAACAAATGCCCCCTAAAGTTTGGAGCATTCAAGAATTCATCAAGATAACAACACTTGAAGGAAACAGAGCTTACTACATATATTATATGCATCAAGATCAAAGATCGCTCACAAGTCGAATCAATTCCTTGATTCAAGTTTTTAACAAAGGATTCAGACCGTGAAGAATTTGGTTGAAGGTGTCAAGGACAGTTGTGTGCAGTCAGGAAGACTGTGTTTATGGTGGAGCTGGTGAAGAGGCAATCCTACCTTTTAAGGACCAGTGGAGCAGACTTAATGATACATCAATTCTACCTGTTAGGGACTAAGGGCTTAGACTGTGAAGCTATGGAATAGTCAAGGACAATCATCATTTACTTTGTATCTTGTAAGTGTAACTTCAAGAACATAGTGAATTTCCTCCAACATCACAGGATAATAGATGATTGACAGGATTACACCACCTGGAACTATATAAACTCTGTGTTTTTACTTTACGTTATTTACCTTACAACATTTATATTCAGTACCTTACTCTGCATTTATCTACTTACTTTATTGCATACTCAGTTACTCAAACTCAGCTAACACCAATTACTGAGTTCACACAGCATATTTCAAAGTGAATCAACTTAGTTTAAAAAGGCTTTAAATAGATATATTCCGTTGCATTTTACGTAGTTGTTATTTTGGTAAGTATACTAAATCTCGGCGGAGTTATCTAAACTCCAAGTTCTTATAAGTTTAACTTAACAAGAAGTTTTCAATAAGACAAGTTTATTCAACCCCCCCCCCCCCCCCCTCTGAACTTGTCTCAAGCCTTTCTAAGGGACCTGACACCTTCTCTTGAACTTATACAAACTGATCAACCATCTGGTACGTAGTGGATGTTAGCCTTTGAGGAAACTCAGTCAGATGAAGCAATGAATTCAATCATAGATCAAGATTCTGATTGCTTATCTCTTGTATGTGCGTCACATATTGAAACCATCATTCCACCCACAAATCCACAAGGGACCACTCCATCAAAGAAGTTTAGGGGAAAAGCTAAACAAAAATGAATTTTGTTTAGTAAAGTTTCACCAGTTTGTGCTTTTGGAAAAATCCTTTAAATAAAGTGAGTGTTTTCATGTCTAGATAACATAAACATATTATATCATTAACTTCCTAAATGTTGGGAGTATTAATGATTAGTAATATGTGGCTTCTTTTGTAAGTTGTATAAGCAACAAAAACTTATGGTATCTGACTTATAGCATTGTCCAAGTCAGACTTGTGTCATGCATCTCTGGTATGACCATAGCGTGCATGAATTTTGTCTTATAATCTGGATGTAAAAACACTAGTCTGGATTTCCATTATGAATTATGAAGCAGTTTGTATTCAAAACGAGTTTGTGCTTTTTAGTTTATGTCATGTTTACATAATTAGTTAATTCAATAAGTTGTATTGCACAACATTATTTTCTTTAGTTCGTGTGTCCATTTTAAGATAGCTCTTGCAAACCCCCCCCCCCCCCCCCCCCAAAAAAAAACAAAAATTCACGAACATTTTTTTTCCTAGGATAAAAACATACAATAAATCAAATATATGTAAAACCGTATCTACAATGGGCATGCACTGTGCACAGTGTAAAGAACACTAGTATATTCCATACATAATGAAAGTGTCATGACACAGTTCACATATTTTGGTTATTTAATCTTTATTGTATAACACTTATTTTATACTCAACACATAAAACCTATGAAGCACGTACACGGACATTGACACGCCGCACGACATGACTAATTTCAAAATTTAAGGACACGACACCAACACGTGTTATATATATATATATATATATATATATATATATATATATAAAAGACGCCCAAGAGATCAACGAAGGATTGGGTATACAAACTAAACAAGGGAATAAAGGATTTTAACAATAAATAAAGGTGGGTTCTATTGGCACATATCAAATTACTTTTGGCACCCACTTACTTCCGGCACTACAAAAAATTACTTCGGCACCACATTGTTTTCAAAAAGACGAACGTCATTCCCACTGGTGTTCCTTCTTGAACACGAACGTCAGTGACACTGACGTTGGTGTTCAAGGAGGAACACTAGTGTCACTGACATTCACGTTATAAAAGTGGCACAACTTAAGGACGTCAGTCCACTGGTGTTCCTCCTTCAACACCAACGTCAGTGACACTGACGTAGGTGTTGAAGGAGGAACACCAGTGGGGATGACGTTTTGTTCAGCAGAAAAAATATTCAATAAATGGGTGCCAAAATTAATTATGCGTGTGCCGATAGAATCCGCCTAAATAAATGGACGGCAATGAAGTAATGTAATGAAGTATTGTTAATAAGAATGCTAAAACAACATGAGAAATAATAAAGTAATAGACGGCAATGAAATATGCTAAAGCTTTGTCAAAATGAAATATGATAAAGATTTGTCAAAGAAACATGTAAATTTAAACCTTAATTAAAATGTTTGAATGTTTGAAACATATATAATTGTGGAGATACAAATGTTGGAAGAGAAGAGTATGTACTCCCTTCTTGCCGTCTTTGAATTTGTTAATAAAATATTTCCCCTATCTTGCAGAGAAAATATTAATTTGTAAATGGTAATCTAAGGAGTCTGCCTTCCTCTTTTCTTTGTCTTCTTATTTATATGCAGTTTGTAATAATAGAAAGTGGTACAATAATTTAAAGTGTTGTCTTCCTTTGTATGTGGTGTCTTCCATTCTGTTTTTGCTGAGTTGTTTTGTTGTCGTCTTGTGTTAAGTGATATCCATTATTTTCTAGTGGTGTCTTGTCTTGTCTGCCATTGGTGGTGGAATATCTGTGCTGAGTCTTCTTTTGTCGTTTTGTGATAAATAAGCTCCATTTAATTTTAGTGATGTCTTGTCTTGTCTTGTCTGCCATATTGATTGTCACTAAGCTGTGTGTGTCGTCTTGTGATAAGTGTTTTGTGTAACTGTGTGTGTATTATACGTTTATAAATATATGTATTTGTATATAACTGTGTGTGTATATAAATAAATATATAAATATATAAAGATAAATTTTTGTATGTGTGTGAATGTGCATTTCTAGTTGTGTGCATAGAAATATATTTGTGTATATGTGTTTTAGGTGAAAAGCATTGTTGCAGGTGACTTTTTTGGAGTGTAGTCTTTGTATTTTTTTTATTTTTTTTTTAAGGTATCGGTGAATAATCCTCGTTTTCTTCATCAACGTTTACCGATGATGTGGAACTGATAGGTGACGTCGCATATTGTGACAGAATTTGTTGTAGTTCATCATCTGTTTTTGACACAGCTAGCAATGCTGCAACTTGTGCTTTCTTTTCTAAGAAACTTGTGTTTGCAGTTGATTGTACTTGAATTTGTCGGGTCTTTGTGTTGTTTGTAACCAGGCTTCGATGTTTACTGGCAATAGGCTTTTGGCAATAGTAAATTTCTCCCACCATCTTACTCTATATCTTCTCCTGATTATTTGAAGAGGATGATCAGAGAAATCTAAATACCAATTCACAATCCATGGTAGATAGAATTTTGTACTTAGAGTTGCGAATGCTGGAAATCTTCTTTCTGCTTCGGAGGGCTTGTACTTTGTTTTGAAAATATTGAATGATTCAAGCACCGTTGGTTTTTGTATCTCTGGCACCGAACCAAAGCAATCCCACCAGATGTGATTCCGGTTGGAATCAGATCCGATGTTTTGCCCAGGAAGTAACTAAGGGGAACAATGACGAGCTAATGATCCTAGACCTAGTAATCCAACCAAATCGTAGGAAGAGAACGCCCAACAATCGCTCACAATGCTGGTAAATCCTCAAAGGGTTGAATCCTCTACTACGAAGAGAACTCTCACACGCATGTGATTTTTGTGATTCCCTACAACGAAGAGAACACTCACTCGCAAGTGATATCTGTGTCAAATAAAAAGCTAGTGTTTGCCTTATATAGGCTTACAATCAAAAGAAAAGACAACATCTAAGCAATGTGTGAGAAATTCCCACTTTAAAAAGCGTCTATCTCCTATTGGCCAGAAACGAAATGTTACTATTGGCTAATAAAAGAATAAATAAATAAAGTGCTAAAAATCCAATATAAAATAAAACCAACTCCTAATTAATTAAATAATATTCATAAATAGCACGAATGATAGTATCCTCCGAGCATTAACCGGATCACATCATTCCCTCCTGGTTCGAAGGATTCGTCCTCGAATCCACCTGGATCGAATAGTAAGCGCGGCCGAACATATGTGAGTAGGCCCTCATAGTGAAGTACATCCAGGAAAAGTAAAGATGTGAACACTTTAGTAATCAGCCTCGTGTACAAATGAACGGGGCCAACATAATAATCAGCAACCACAAAATCGAAAGGACAACAATGCACCAAAAATGGATCATGATAAAGATGTGCTACTTGTATATCTTTTAAGTGAGCAAGTGACCCAGTGACTAGGCAACATTGTCAACGCCTCCAGCAAAAGGAGCATGTACCTGCAAAGAAAATGCTGGGTCAACACAATTCAAAAGTGACTCAATGGTGAGCATGGGTGCCATTTTCAACAACGATCTCAACCTCTGTACCATCATGAACAGCAACTACAACCGCAGAAGTGACAACACACTCACTATGCTCATCAGGAACATCAACCAACGCATCTACCTGTGGAATTACCTCAGCCTTAATGAGAGAAGGCAACTCCTCAAAACTAATGTGCTCATGCGTAATAACGGCATAAGGTTCCACCTAGAGTGTGTCCTCAACCGTGGGCAAGTCTGTGGCTTTCTGCGAGGCAGCCCCTGTTTGTTTCCATTCCGCCGTAAACATGTCTAATTGTTTCCGCAAGTTCACTTTGGATTCCTGCCACCTCTGCTCATCTTCCTCCTTTCTTGCTCTACCTCCTCTATCACCTCTACCGCCTCTACCTCCTCCGTCATCACCTCGGTTTGCAGCAGCCAACAAAGTAGCAAGTGCCTCACAAATCTCATGTATATCCTCACGTAAAGGTGTCACTGCCGCATGCAACTTATCAGATACATCCTGTTTCACTTCGTCTAACTGTCGTTTCAAATTAGCGTTCTGAGTTTCACCCTGCTCCCTTAATTTTGCATCTAAAATTTCATGTACCTCCTCAACAACTAATCCACGTCTCGTGTCAAGGACATACTTCTTGCCCATACCATTAAATGAATACCAAGTACGGGACGAATTATACCTGACTTTATACTCACTTAACCATGCCCGTCCGAAAACTATAGATTCACCTCTCATTGGAAACACGTCACATAACATGTCGTATTTATAACCGTTAAGTTCAACGGGAACCCATGCTTGTCTTGTAACTCCGAACCGGACGACTTCCGGTATGAACGTAATAAGGATGAGGATGCCTATACGACAAAGAATTCCAACTCTTTAACCACATCATTACTAACTAAAGTCGTCTCTTCATCGTGACAATCAATAAAATATGTTGTAATTGTTGGAGAAAATAGTGGAATTGAATTAAAGTGAATAAAAATGATTTTATAATCATTTTATTCGAACTCATATTCTTTATCCCGAATAAGACAATGTGAATAAAATATGTTGTAATCTTTGGGCCTTCTCGGGCTCCGAGGGCCCTAGGCCCAGGCTCGTGTTAAACTTTTTATACAAAAGTTAATTGGGCTTGGTCCAGTTCATATACATTCGATTGAGTCGAAGATTGAGTTCGAAATCGGTTCGGTTATCCAACATAGTTTGGTTCAAAGAATAATTGTAATTCATTGTCAGTAATCGATGAAACGGCCGTAATTAATTCATTCCAGCCAATTTCACCCTCTCCTATATATAGCCTCCATATGGATTGAAGCTACATATACACATTCGAAATACAACACCAGAAAGCTTCATACATTCATATAGTTCTGACGTAGTTGCATACGAGTTTGAAGAAGAGATTCTGAGCACTAGAAGAGTTCGTTGAAGGTTCGTGTAAGAAGTACCTCTATACGAATCAGTAATCCGAGTTATCCTGGGAGACAATTGGTTTTAACCGGGGTACACACCGGACCAAATTTGTCTTAAGGACAGAGTGTCCTACTCGTCTCGGAGTTATTGTATCCACCTTTATTTTAGTATATTTCATTTTTCATTTGTAATTCGTTTTATTTTCAATAAAATTGTTGTTTAATTCGTGTTAGTTATTTTAATTGCGTTCGGGTTCCTACAGCTTAAGACAAATTTTCAGAACCGATGTTCTGATTTTAACCCGTGCGTAATCGAAATTTTTTATACGAATTTCTACTCAATTTTTCTGAGTTTAGACGAATTAAATAAACTTGTTTTAATCAGAATTCGATTCTGATCAGCTCGGTTCTGATCAGCTCGGCTCGTTTACTGATTAATTCGGCTTATTTCGAATTTTCACTCGTTTACTTGAACATGTCGTCTCTTATTCGAACGGTTCGGTCTACTTCGAAACTTCACTCGTTTTATAATTAGTTAAATCTTCCTTTTTATATCGGTTTCGGTAAAATCGGTCCACTTCCTTTTTGGTATCGATTTCGGTAAAATCGGTCCACTTCCTTTTTGGTATCGGTTTCTGGTAAAATCGGTCCACTTCCTTTTGGTATCGGTTTCTGGTAAAATCGGTCCACTTCCTTTTTGGTATCGATTTCTGGTAAAATCGGTCCACTTCCTTTTTGGTATCGATTTCTGGTAAAATCGGTCCACTTCTTTTTTGGTATCGATTTCTGGCAAAATCGGTCCACCTCCTTTTGGTGTTTTCTGGTAAAAACTACCACGTTAAAACAAGATTGAAATACAAACATTGTTGGAGAATCGAGTTGCAACAAACTTGAGCTTGTTCTGACGAGTCAAAACAATCTTCACATTGTTTTCTTTGGGTGAAAAACCTACGTGTTGTATTATCAGTTATCCTTTTCTGATAAAAGTTTATCTTATGTTTGTGAACAGAAATGGAATTTTATAATCGATGACTCCTATTGGTGCGCCAATTCAAGGAGAAAGCTCCCGGGTTGCGGGAAGTGAAGTGGTTTTAAAACAGTCAAAATTGAGCCCGACGGAGACCTCGATGAAGAGACATATGATTGGTGTGTAGACAATCGGAGCTACTCAACATATGTGTGCGAACAAATCTTTGTTCGGGGATACCAGGAAATTCAAGAAAATGTTTTCATGGCAAATTTAACAACGTCCGAAATTGTCGGATATGGGAATATCACGTTAAATTTAAAGAATGGAAACTATCTCGGTTATCCGAAATGTTTTGCATGTGCCGGACCTCGGTAGAAATTATATTTCGGTCCTCGCCTAACTTCCGGGTTACAAGTTAGAATTTGTTGCAAACAAATTCACACTTTCTCGAATGGATTGGTAGTTGGCGAAGGCACTCGGTCGATAGATTATTTTTTATGGACCTTCGTATTGTAAAATAAAATTAGAATAATTTTATGTTTACATAAAAGTGATGGTTGGGTATGCAAGAGAAATCTTTTGACTATTGTACCTAAATTAAATGTGCCCGCTGAGGCTAATAAAAGTGCTTCTACTTTTGTTTACTTGATTGAGTCTTGTACTTTATGGCATAATCGTTTAGGACACGTTAATAATAAATCAATTCAAAGAATGATGAATTTGGATTTATTACCTAAACTTAAAGTTAATGAAACCGCAAAATGCCAAGTCCGTGTTGAAGCTAAAATGACTAAAGCGCTCGTTTCCATCCGTGGAAAGAAACACAGAACCGTTAGAATTAATTCACACTGATTTGTGTGACTTAAAGTTTGTGCAATCGAGAGGCGGTAAAAAGTATTTTGTAACTTTTATCGATGATTGTACAAGGTACTGTTATGTATATTTGCTAAGTAGCAAAGATGAGGCTATCGAGGCATTCAAAAATTATAAGAATGAAGTTGAGAATCAACTTAGCGTACGAATCAAGAAGGTTCGTAGTGATAGAGATGAAGAGTATGAATCGCCATTTGAAAGAATATGTCTAGATTCGGGCATTATTCATCAAACTACTCGCTCCATATGCACCTCAATCTAACGGAATTGCTTTGAACGCAAAAACCGTACTCGAAAGAGATGATGAATGCTATGTTGATTAGTTCGGGTTACCTCGTAACTTGTGGGGGAGGCCCTTCTCTCCGCCAATACAATTCTCAACAGATTCCGTCTAAAAAGATGGATAAAACTCCATATGAGATGTGGAAAGGCCACAAACCAAGTTATAAATACTTGAAAGTGTGGGGGTGTTTAGCAAAGGTGGAAGTGCCTAAGCCTAAACAGATTAAGATTGGGCCAAAAACGATAGATTGCATATTTATTGGGTATGCTCATAACGATAGTGCATATAGATTTCTTGTGCACAAATCGACAATCTCGATGTGCATGTAAACACAAATCATGGAGTCAAGAAATGCGGTGTTTTTTGAGGATGTTTTTCCACATAAAGAAAGACACAATGAAGACTCAAATAAGAGAGTACACGAAAATGTGGGGGATAGTACTCCGTAAAACGAGGAAGTGGAACCTCGAAGGAGTAAGAGGGCTAGGACTTCAACGTCTTTTGGGCCGATTTTCTAACCTACATGGTAGAAAATACTCCAAGGACATATGCCGAGGCTATGTCTAATCCGAAGCACCTTTCGGAAAGAAGCTATTAATAGTGAAATAGATTCTATTATGCAAAATCACACTTGGGAATTGGCCGACATTCCACCGGGAAGTAAAGCACTCGGGTGTAAGTGGATTTTTAAAAAGAAGCTTAAGGGCCGATGGATCTATTGATAAGTATAAGGCCAGGTTGGTAGCCAAGGGTTATCGACAAAAGGAAGGTCTTGACTTCTTTGATACTTATTCACCAAGAATTGAGAATCACTTCTATAAGGGTTCTTATTGCTCTTCTTTGCATAGCTATAACTTGGAGATCCATCAAATGGATGTTAAAACGCATTTCTAAATGGTGAATTAGAAGAAGAGATATACATGGAACAACCCGAGGGGTTTGTGGTTCCGGGGCAAGAGCACAAGGTGTGTAGACTCGTTAAGTCTTTGTATGGACTGAAACAGGCACCCAAACAATGGCATCTAAAGTTTGATCAAACTATGCTATCTAATGGGTTTAAAATTAACGAGTGTGACAAATGCGTCTACATCAAACAAACACCTAATGCTTATGTGTTAGTGTGTTTATATGTTGATGATATGCTGATTATGGGAAGTACTCATGATATCATCATGAATACCAAAAAGTTGCTGACACGCAATTTTGATATGAAGGATATGGGACAAGCAGATGTAATTTTGGGGATTAAAATCTCCAGAATATCTGAGGGACTAGTATTATCACAACATTGAATCCGTTCTGAGGAGATTCAATGTTTTTGATGAAAGTCCTATGAAAACACCCATTGACTTAAGTCTTCACTTGGTCAAAAATAAGGGTGAGCCTGTGTCTCAGTTGAAATATTCACGTACTATAGGGTGTCTAATGTACATAACCAACTGTACTAGACCCGATGTTGCGTGTCTTGTGAACAAACTAAGCAGTTTACAAGTAATCCCGGTGAGGATCATTGGAAAGCGCGATGAGAGTACTCGTGTACTTGAAATATACAATGAACTCCGGGATTACGTTACACAAGATATCCAGCGGTATTAGAAGGATACTTGTGATGCAACCGGATTTCGATTCTAAAGAGTCAAAATCCACAACCGGATATATCTTTATGATTGGTGGTGCTTTGCGGTGTCCTGGAAGTCCACAAAGCGTACATGCATATCTCGTTCCACAATGGAAGCCGAGTTTATTGCACTTGGACAAAGCCGGGGAAGAAGCGAGTGGCTTCGAAATTTCCTAGAGGACATTCCTTGTTGGACAAAACCGATTGCTCCTATTAGCATACACAAGGTGATAGTCAATCGGCTATACACCGAGCACAAAATAGTATGTATAATGGTAAGTCTAGACATATACGTCGACGACATAATACCGTTAAACACTTGATCTCTAGTGGTGTGATTTCCATCGATTATGTAAAATCGAAGGAGAATCTTGCGGATCCGCTTACTAAAGGTTTACCTAGATATCAGATGTCAATTTTGACCCTCGGAATGGGACTTAAGCCTATTGAAAGTTAAGTTTTGTAATGGTAACCCTACCATGTTGACTCGAGATCCCAAGATCTTGGTTCAAGGGGACAACTAAGTTATGAAGTCGTCGATGAACACTTTCCCATTCTCGTGAATAAAAGTGTTGTCGCACAGGAGTGTGAAGGTTAAGTGAAAACTTTTAATGATTCCTATAACTTGATTAAATTCGAGTGGGGTATGGCGGAATACTCTTGATAGGAAGTCACCTATGTAAGTGCGAAGTGGGGCCGCTTCTATGAGAATTCGAGGCTAGAATTCTCTAAAGCACTTTCTCGAAACCAGGTGTGATTCGGGGCCAAAATGAATCCAAATCATGAGAACCAAGTACGGTGCTAAGGGAAATATTGTGTGAGTGCTATTGTCCGGTTCTACACTAAAGGCCGAACAGTTCAAGACTTAAGTTCACCGATTAGCCGAGTAGATCCGATAGTACTTCACTAGGGGCAGTTCAAAGCCGAAAGATACCTCTCCCGATGCAATGTTTTTCCGTCGAATCTCTTCGTGTCCGCATTTGCATTAATTTCCATTCATGTGGGGGATTGTTGGAGAAAATAGTGGAATTGAATTAAAGTGAATAAAAATGATTTTATAATCATTTTATTCGACGACTTTGCAAGCTTAATTTGATTATATTCTTGTATAGAATATATACAATGTTTTGATAATTCGAAAACTACGTAAGTCGTAGATGAATTCAGATTTAGAATCATTCAATTCGGAGTACGAGTGAATGAGAAATTAACGCTTGAAGTCGGGTGTTTGAAAGAACTTTTGTTGGAAGTGGAAGTTGAAGAGTATTCAACTAAACCGTGTACCACATTGGAAAAAGGGAGAAATGTTTTCCAAGATATATGTGGGAAGAATGTTATATGTGGTATAAGCTCCTAGAAGAAGGAGAGATAGCGGGTTGGTTTTAGCGGTCGGACGTTCGCTAAAATGGCCACACGCGTACGTAATCCATGACCAAAATAATATATATTCGTACAACTCTCGTGTTTACACTCACCCTTATGCTCAATCGTAATAAAAAATTTCGATAGCAGAATTACACAGGTGTGAAAATTTGCACACCCTGGTGTGAAACCCACGTATTTAATGACCAACCTACTACGATTCTAGGAAAACTCAAAAGACAAAAGTTGTAGAACAGAGAGTTTTCTAAAGGATGTCAAAATCTCAGATTTTTTGGACTTATAAAAGTCGATCAACCAAGTATTTCTCGGCAACTGGTGCAATCTGTCAGAATTCTCCAGATTGATAGCAGTGTCTTACGGTGCCGATTGAGATTAAAATACAGAGAATTTGAAAAAACTCAAAATATGAAAGTTGTAGATCGGAGAATTTCCTATAAGCTCACCAATTTTCGGGTAATTCAGAATCGTCTAGACCACAAAAATCGAATTCAAACGATGATATACTGCTGCAGTTTTTCTGGACAGATTGTATGGAGTAATCGGCAGTTTTAGGCAAGATGTATGTTGAATCTGGATTGGGTGAAAAGACAAAAATTGTATAACACGATGTCCTGGGGCTGTGGTAAAGTTTTCGGAATTTTTGGAGTGGTTTAGGGTATAAAACGAACTAAGAGAAAAACGGGTCTGGAAAAATAAAGTTAGGGTTCTTGGGGTGAAGGTTTGAAGATTTGAAGATCTTCAATTTTTTTCCGGGTAAGATGGATGAAGTTTTGAAAAATTATGGCTGAGGAGGGGACGAAATTAAAGGAAAACAATAAATTTTTTTTTTTGGAATAATACGGAATAAAGGAAAACAAAATAAATAAAAGGGATATTTGCTCACCGAAGTTGCTGAGCTCTGCTACCAACTGATGTGATTCCGGTTGGAATCAGATCCGATGTTTTGCCCAGGAAGTAACTAAGGGGAACAATGACGAGCTAATGATCCTAGACCTAGTAATCCAACCAAATCGTAGGAAGAGAACGCCCAACAATCGCTCACAATGCTGGTAAATCCTCAAAGGGTTGAATCTTCTACTACGAAGAGAACTCTCACACGCATGTGATTTTTGTGATTCCCTACAACGAAGAGAACACTCACTCGCAAGTGATAAATCAAAGTCGAGAAGACTTTAATAAAAGCTAAGAAGCCAAATTTATATCATCATAATTGTCTCTGTGTCAAATAAAAAGCTAGTGTTTGCCTTATATAGGCTTACAATCAAAAGAAAAGACAACATCCAAGCAATGTGGGAGAAATTCCCACTTAAAAAAGAGCCTATCTCCTATTGGCCAGAAACGAAATGTTCCTATTGGCTAATAAAAGAATAAATAAATAAAGTGCTAAAAATCCAATATAAAATAAAACCAACTCCTAATTAATTAAATAATATTCATAAATAGCACGAATGATGGTATCCTCCGAGCATTAACCGGATCACATCACCACCACTGAACCCACCATGATGGAAATTTTGAAATGTCTACCGTTTTTGTATCGAAATGCATCACCATGCATGTTGATTGTTTTGGTTTTGAATTAAGAAAGCATTAAACCATGCCTGTTGATATTCCCAGTAGTTAAATGTTGTGTTATATAAAAAGGTAATTCTTTGTACTCGTCTGGGAATGCAATACGCTGAGAAAGACCTCCGTACCAATCTGATGGTATAATGACTTTGTGGATTTTACATGTCGAGTATGAAGGTGTGGTTTGGTTATTTTGATAA
Source organism: Gentiana straminea (assembly GCA_036785695.1). Taxonomy (NCBI): domain Eukaryota; kingdom Viridiplantae; phylum Streptophyta; class Magnoliopsida; order Gentianales; family Gentianaceae; genus Gentiana; species Gentiana straminea. Next base: position 848,975 of record JAVUPR010000444.1, on the reverse strand, counting down.
CATTTGTGGTCAAAGCTTGCGGATTGGGTAGCTTGTAAGATGGTTTGGTAAAAGACTGGGTTTTTTGAAGATCCTAAGGCTTGTAAAACCACCCGTTTCCAAAGTAATTTTGGAGAGATTGGAAAGGATCTTATTTTTGAAAACCAGCTTCAATTGTAGTAATGTTTTGGGAGTATGGTTTTACTGTGTAGGGTGTTTTTTGTGTGGTTGTGTGTTGTGTGGTAGAAGGTTTTGCGAGTGGCTGAAATGAATTTGATGTTAAAACAATGGGTTTTGATGAAGATGTTGTGGGTTTTGGTGAAGATGCTATGAGTTTTGAGGATGATGTTGTGGGTTTTGATGATGATGTTGTGGGTAATTCTAGCTGGTTTTGTGGTTTTGGTTGAGATAAATGCATTTTCCTAAATTCCGGGCTTTGTAATAATTTTTCAAGAAATTTCTATGACTCTGGGTCTAAGGAACCTGAATCTTCAATATTTCCGGCGTCTTGTTCTTCTTTGACTACAATGTCATACCATGACATTTCAGGTTTTGTAACACTTGTATTTGCAACCTTTTTCCCTTTGTCAACTTTGGGAGCCATCGGATTTGTCTTGTAAGATCACGTGTAAGAAAATCGGGAACTGAATTTGTATCTCCGTTTATGAATTCAATATCAAAATAAAAAATGCTTAAAATTTTTGCCAACGTGTAAATATCTGTTTTGATACAAGATTTTGTACATCTTTTTGTAAAATTTCTTTTGCACTTTTGCAGTCTATACGTAACAGAAACTTTATGTTTAATAAATCACTTTGAAATTTTTGAATGCATAAAACAATGCTTAAGATCTCTTTCTTAATTGTGGAATAATTTTTTTGGGTATCATTCCAATGTGCAGATGTAAACTGAACAATTAGTTCTTTAGAATCCTGTTTTTGCTTCAAGATGCCTCCGTAACCAATGTCTGAAGCATCACTTTCTACTAATTTATGAAGGTCAGGATCTGCCAAGTGAAGACATGGAATCTGTGTGACCTGTTCCTTAATTTGTTGGACAATTTTTGTATGTGTTGTATTCCAAGGTGCAGGGATTTTCTTTAGACGGTAATGAAGTGGTTTGGCTAATCTGTTTATATTCGGGTAAAAGTCAAGGACATAATTTAAACATACTAAGAACCTTTGTAATTGTTTTATATCAAGAATTTTATCTGGAAATAATATGGTGAAATTTAGAGATCTTTCTATGGGTGTAATAGTACCTTGAGTAATATAGTGCCCAAAAAATCTTATTTTTGTTTGGAAGAGCGACATTTTAGATTCTGATATCACTAATCCGCTTTTTTCGATTACATATAAAAATGTTTTTAAATGTTTGAAATGTTCATCAAGAGTTTTTGAAAATACATCATCTATATACACGATACAGAATGTTGAGAACTCATTGAATATTTCGTTCATAATTCTTTGAAATTCGGAAGGGGCATTTATTAAGCCAAAAGGCATTACATTCCATTGGTATTGCCCAAAAGGAACTGTAAATGTTGTTTTATATCTGTCTTTTGGTTTTATTTGTATTTGCCAAAAACCTGATTTCATGTCGAATTTTGAGAATATGAAGGCATCATATAGTTTATTTAGAAGGTCCTTTTTATTAGGTATGTGATAGTGAATCCATTTTAATGCCTTGTTAAGTGTTTATAATTAATGACTAGTCTTGGAGTTCCTCTCTCGATTTCAGAGGCTTTATTAACATAAAAAGCAGAACAACTCCAAGATGATCTAGTTTTAAAGATTAATTTTTTGTTTTCAAGATCTTGTATTTCTTTTCTGCAAAATTCTTCAAGGTCTTTATTCATTTGTATGGGCCGAGCTTTAGTAGGTATATCCTTTTCTTTGAAAGATGTGTCATAGGGCAGATCAACCATTTGTTGCTTTCTGTTCCAGAAAGCATTTGGTAGTTCAGCACAAACTTTTAATGTGAATATTTTTGTAATCTTAGTATTTTCTCTTTTATAGATAGTTGGTTAAGCAATTTATTTATTCTTTGTAATGAAGCATCTTTCTGAAGCTCATTGAGCTGGAATTGCTTGTTATGTATTATATTATTGATTGTGATTTCATGTATAGCGCAAGCTTTTAATAAATTTAGACTTCTTGTTTTTGGTTTTACTAAAAAAGGAAACATATGTTTTTTGTGATTTATCTTGAAGGTAATAGAATCTGGGCAAACCTTATATGGTGTTATAAGGTTTATAAATGGAGTGTCAAGAGTTACAGAGTGATGGAAGTCATTGACAACCACAAAGGATGTCTTTAAAGAGACTCCATTATTGATTATTGAAGCTTCTGTTTTTGCAGAGATGACTAGTTTTGAATTGTTTGCTGCTGAAATTTTTTCATGGGTTTGCTGTAGGAATTTTATAGGGACAAACCCTGCTTTTATACAATTTAAGTCTGCTCCAGTATAAAAAAGGGCAATGGTATTAAGTTCGTAATCATTCATGAATTTGACTGTAATGTTTATGATATATTTTCTGGATGTAATTTCTTTTAAAACAAAAAAAAAATCAGTTGGGGTTGTTGTAATGTTTTGTAGTTCTTGCGTAATATCTTCATTTTCAGTGTGTGTGTCACTATTGTCTTTTAATGTTTCAATAATGGTTTTGATTAATAGTGAATCATTTTTTTGTTTCTCTGTTAATTCCCTTAATTCATTTTCTATTTCTTTACTTTGTTTTTGTAGATCGTGAATTGTAATATTATCTTTTTTATTTTTATTCCTATTTAAAATTGTCGTTAAATCATAAGTACTTCTGGAAGTACTTGGTGCTAATGGCTCATGTTTTAAAGTCTCTAATAACATTTTGAGATATTGTTGTTGTAGAGCTAGGTCATTAATCTGTTGTAATATATCAATAAAAATTTGTTGTTCTTTTGAGATAACATTTAACATTTTCCCAGTGTTTCCTTCTGATTCAGAAGTACTTGTTAATGTATTTTTGTTTTTCCATTGTTATCTGTATTTTCTTCGTTAGTTGTATCACTAGGAGAATCTAAAAGTAAGTTTGAGAATTTGTTCATAATATCTTCTTCCAGATTTAGTTCATTAAGTTTTCTTTTTAATTTACAATAATTAGATGTATGTCCTTTTTTATGGCATCTATAACATTCAATGTCTTTTATCCAATTCGGTCTTGGTTTATTATATTTTTTAGTTTTATAGAAATTATTGTTTGAGGGTTGTTTGTTTTGTTTGATATTTCTATATAAATTCCTATTAGGTTTATAGGTTGTTTTGGGTTTAAGTGGGTTTTTTGCAATTTCCTTTGCAGATATGTGTATTGATCGTATGTAATTATCTGGTTGCCTGAATTAAGTTTCTCGAATTCTATTTCTGACCTTTTCTCCTAACAAGGTTGGTAATCCTGCTAAGAATTTTTCTTTCCAAAAAGGCTGATTGGAATCATCCCATTGCATTAATCTTGTTAGGAAATTATTTTTATACCATTGGAAATCACTGAGTTTTTTACAGCGTAAATTCGAAAGTAGTTCAGTATTTCTTTCTTTTAATTTTGTTGGATCTCCAAGAAAATGTATTGAGATGGTATGTATTAGAGTAGATACAGCATCTTGTAAAGGTTCTTGTTGTTCAAGAATTAGATTTTGTTCTTACTCGTATTTTAGTGAATTAAGTATTTGGTCATGTTGTTCAGATGTTAAATAAAAATCTCGCCATCCTTTTAATTGTCCTGAGAAACATGCAATTAGTAGCTCTGCGGTAGTCCTATCTTGGACTCCGTGTTGTGTCATATATGCATTTGTAGCCATTGTCATTTGTTGTAAGAGGGATAAAATTTGATGCTCATTCATAGTATCTAAGTTCCAATTATAGACAGATGATGCATTAAAATGATTTTGAGTTTGAGTTTGAGTTTCGACAGGTATAATGTCCAGAGGATAATTTGGAATGTGTTGTGAAGTCCATCATATTTTGTTTATTTGATTTTGATCTAGTGAGGTATCGGTGTCTGTTTGTGATCCTAAATCATATTCTTTTCCAATCATATTAATATGTAATGTCGTTGTGGGGGTGTCAGGTGCTATTTGATTTTCAAAAGATGAGCTGGCTGTCATCTTTTGAAGTCTGTTTTGTAAATCTTTACAAAAATCAGATTTTTTTTCTTTTGGATATCTTTGATAGATGATGAAGACACTTGGTATGGTTTGAAGACTGGGGTTGTTGGGTTTTTTTTAGTACATTGGAATTATTAGTTTGAGGAGCTTTCTCAATTTGACTAATCTTCATGTGTCTTTCCATTTTTTCTAATTGTTTTCCAATTGTGTGGAGATTAGTATTTGTGTAATTATTTTGTGAAATAATATTTTTTATATTTCTTTTGTCGTCTTCTCCGGGCATTTTGATAGGATAAGCTTCTATATATTGATCTTGGTGGTGTATTTTTATTCCTTGGAATGGTGGGTGAAAATATTTTATTTTTTCAGAATTTTGAGTAGTTTCACATTCCGGATTCTTATTTCGAATGGTAATAGAGGACTAATTATGTTTGAGAAAGGGTAGTCAATATGACATTATAGGGAATAGATTTCAAACCAAAGAAATGTATATGAATTTTATAGTTATTTATAAAGTCGTAGTATTTGTTTTGAATTTCTTGTCGTTTTAGTCCTTTTCTTTTCATTCTTTTCAGAGTAAAATTCATCGTGAAGAACTTTTTTATAAATTGTAAAATCCTTTTCAATGATATTGAGTTCATTAAAGTTATCAATAATGGCTGAAAAAGAGGGGCTGCTTGGTTCCAGAGGGTTTGTTGGTTCGTTGCCTACCTCATTTTCTGCATGATAAAAAGATCTTGGTATTTGTGAAACATAATCTACCTTTCTTAATCTAGTAACAAGGATATCAGAGATTAAATTCCTTGGTTTTGAGGTACCTATAACCGATGGGATTTGTGATACTTTGCCTAGGTCAATAGTAGCAGAAGTATCTTCAAATATAGAGCTAGAATCAGTGTATCGAGCACTCGTACTTCTTCTGTCAAAAATAAGTTTTACCTTACCATCAATGAATTGTGTAACATGTTTTAGTTCTGAATTTGGTTCTGGAAATCTATTTTGTATTGGGACTACATTTTCTAAAACGCATTCGTCAGGAAGACTAATATCTTTCCATTTGATAGTTCTATAAGTACTTTTAAACTCTATGAATATCTAAAATATATAGTCATCGGTGTCAAAAGTAAAAATAAAATTGTGATTAACTTTCAAAATTTTACAAAGTGTAAAAATAATTGTTTTTCAACAAGAAACATAAACTAAATACACGTATTTTAATTGAATTATAATAAAGATTGAACTAGTATATTTTAACGTTTCTATTGCATAACATTTAAATAAAGAAAGAAACAAATTTAAAAAAAATTAGGGTCCAATAGAATCGGGAATTGTCGGCATAGTGTTGAGCAGTGTCGACAGCGTGTCGAAAGTGTATCGGATATGAAAATTTTAAATAAAATTATTTTAATCAACCGACACGTGTCAGATACATGTTAGAAACGTGTCGTTCGTGTGTCGTGTCAAAATTGTGTCGGATACAGAGCACGACACATGGATAGATTGAAACGTCGTTGCTTGATAGTGGAAAATTAAATGGGTCAATGGTAGACCCGTCCAAATGCTCCAACCGGACCGGCCCTTGACCGGAACCGGCGGTTTTGGTTTTGGCCGGTTTGTGCCGGTTGAAGGTTGAAAACTGGCGGTTGCCGGTTCAATACGGTTCACGGTTCACACGGTTTCCTTCCGGTTCAGATCACGGTTCAGACCACGGTTTTTTTTTACATTTTCATATAATACTTTTTTTTTTTTTTTACATTTTCATATAATACTTATTATTTTCACTACAATAACAAATTACTATTATTTTCACTACAATTACTAAAGCTAATGTAATATATATTTTTTATAAATAGTTTTTTTATTCGGTTTTTAAATATAATATTAATATTGTGTTATTTTTTTTTATATGTAAATTATGTTATTTTTATAAATTATGTTATTTTTTCAACGCTTGTACCGGTAATTCGGTTGCCTACGTATCGTTTATATGTAATCGTGTCGGAGGCACGATACATATAAGAAAATCAAAGCAAGCGTAGTTCTTTTTTTTTTTTTTTTTTTTTTAGTCTTTTATAGTTATTTTTTATTATAAGTTTTTGTAGTTTTTTTTATTATAGATTTTATTTAGTATTTTATAGTTTCTTATAGTAAATGGTGGTCGGTTTTAAGTGTACCTTGATTAAAAATGTTGTTATATTAAATATTACGTGAGATATATTGTGTTGTTTTTCTTATATGTAAATTATGTTAAACGCTTGTACCGGTAATTCGGTTGCCTACGTATCTTTTATATGTAATCGTGTCGGAGGCACGATACATATAAAAAAATCAAAGCGAACGTAGTTTTTATTTTTTATTTTAGTCTTTTATAGTTTTTTTTTAGGTTTTTATAGTTTTTTTTATTATAGGTTTTTTTTAATATTTTATAGAATCTTATAGGTTTTTTTAGTCGGTTTTAAATATACGTTAATTAAAAATATTGTTTTATTAAATATTACGTGAAATATATTGTGTTGTTTTTCTTATATGTAAATTATGTTATTTATAGGACTTTTTTTGAAGTGTTTAAGGTAAGTCCAATGGTGGGTATCAAAATCAAAATTTGATACCTAAACTAAGGTACTAACATCTCTAAGAAAAAAAAAATAGCCGTTGGGCCGGTTCCGGTTCGGTTCCGGCCAGTTACAACCGATTCCGGTCGGTCGGGTTCAACCATCGGTTTTGGTTCGGTTCCGATTGGCCAAAACCACTAACCGCCCCCTAACCGTCCAACCGACGATTACACAAACCGCCTGTTGAAAACAGTTCCTGTTACATTTGGCCACCTCTAGTCAATAGTTCGATTCAGTCCCTTTTACGCGCGATTGAAACATACGCTGCTGTCCAAACCATAACTTTGCCAAACAAATTGTTTAATTTAGTCACCTTCCCTCCCATTTCCCCAAAGACCCCTCTCTCTCTCTTTCTTTCTTCTCCGCCATTTTCATCCAACATTCGTTGTCTTTTCGAAGACTTGGATTCGCAAATATGAATTCGATTAGTCCGCTCGCTCAACAATCCCCTTTCCTCTTTCGTCAATCCCCCAAATTTCACAGAGATTTTTCGCTTTCTAGATGCCATTTTACTCGTGTTGCATATGCTTCTCCTTTTTCATTGTTGACCACCCCTCTCCGTAAACGCCGGAAACGTACCGGATGTTTCGTACCAGAGCGTTGTGACGAATCTTTAACCTCGTCGCTGGATGCGACTAAATTCACTCTAGTTCCATCATTTGAAGAAAATGAAGCGGAAGCAGCAGCAGAAATTGTTGTCGAGGAAAAAAGAGAAGACTTTCCGGAGAAAGAGAGCATTTTGAGTCAAATTATTGAGATTGGGAAGTTCTCAGGGCCTGCGGTTGGATTGTGGTTATGTGGGCCATTGATGAGTCTCATTGACACTGCTGTCGTTGGTCAAGGAAGCTCTATTGAACTCGCTGCTTTAGGTAAATTACCAAATGAAGGATATATTTTTTTTCCCAATAATATATTAGATTATTGCAGCTAAAGAATGAACACTGAAATGGCAGCCAAGAAATGCTTAATATAGAGTCATAGACAATATTACCTTGTTTTTTACTATAGAAAATTCTAAAGCCAAGAATTTTGAAATTTGAATTTTTGCAGGGCCGGGAACAGTATTCTGTGACAACACTAGTTATGCATTTATGTTCCTGTCAATTGCCACATCAAATTTAGTTGCAACTTCGCTTGCCAAAGGGGTTAGTCCGCTCCCTGAACTTTTTTCACTTTAAGATCTTCAAATGGATGAGGTTAAGCATTACTTTGTTATGTAATCGTGCCTTGTTTTGATTCCTCAGGCTCTCTGCCTTTTGTGCTTCTAATTGGTGCAGGATAAAGATGAAGTGCAGCATAAAATATCTATATTGCTCTTTATTGGGTTGGCTTGTGGAGTTTTGATGTTGGCCTTTACCGTATTATTTGGTCCTTGGGCACTTAAAGGTCATTGTCTTTGTCTTGTGTTGTTTCTGATTGCCTGATTTGTCTAATGTAAAGAAGTGCTGATTCTCATGGCAATTTTTTGTGCCGTTCAGTTTTTGCTGGGGCGAAAAATACGGAAATCATTGCGGCGGCAAACACATACGTCCAGGTTTATATTTCTTTCTATAAGCCTATACTTTGTGATTGGCTGGGTCGTAAAGTCTTTCATCATGTATTGTTTACTCTCTCAGCCGTAGGTCTATTCATGTAGTAGATTTATTAACCGCCAGTTAATGTAATGATATAATGATCATATATCCGTCACTTTGTGCTTTACGTAACATGTTAATGGTGATATTCATGACACCACTATCTCTTACAAGATATCACTCAAAAGAAGCCGTATAAGGGAGCACACGTGGATCTCTAGCATCTGATGGGGAATGGGGCGAAACCCTTTTTTTTAGAGAATACTACTTTGTATTGATCTGGTTGTTAGCATGCTATTTCTTCTAAAAACAGTGTTTGGACACGAAATGTTGAAACGTTTCATTTTACTATAAAATTCCATTTCCCATGTATAATCTCTTTTTTCGTGTTTGATAATTTTAAATGCGTGTACAATTTATAAGTGCTTGAATAATTGCTGTATTCATAATTGTATACTGAATGGAAACAGTTTTGTTGATAGATACGAGGCTTAGCTTGGCCAGCTGTGCTGATTGGATGGGTTGCCCAGAGTGCAAGGTGTGGTTTGGTTGTATTGTTCCTAGTGATGCTGGCTTTGCTGTCAATAAGAAACAATAATTGTTTTTATCTTTATTGTCTCCACATAAACGAATGATATGTATATATATATATATATATATATATATATATATATATATATATATATATATATATATATGTATGTATTATTCTAGTAAAGAATGGAAACGAATCACTTCTTTAGCAACAATTATACAATCACTAATAACCCATGCACAAAATAAGTTCTTTGAGAAGAAGTTGTGGCTCTAGCTGGTATTACTGCTATTGCATTTTCTCTATGATGGCTGCTCTTAATGTTCAAGACCTTGTTTATTTGATACGGGTTTTATAAGGGCTTTCAACTTTGAGTATATATCGTTTTTGGTTTCCATAAAAGGCAAGGAGACTTTATAAGGCTACTGGTAATCAACTTGGGGGGTAATTCAATGTCAAGCGTGTAATATTACCTTTTGATCCTGAAAACTAATCATATCTTTATTAAAGTTCTTGCTTGAGTTTTCTTGTTTTTAGGGACACTGATAAAATATCCTTTTTCTGATCTTTATGGACAGTCTAGGCATGAAAGACTCATGGGGACCATTAAAAGCTTTGGCAGTTGCCAGCATTATAAATGGCACGGGTGACATAATTTTGTGCAGATACTTAAATTATGGTATAGCCGGAGCTGCTTGGGCGACAATGGTTTCACAAGTATGTACGGGGCAAGCATTTCGACTGCCCATTATTTCACATAATCTCTATTGGGGGTGCTTTCTGATATTTCGTTTGTTGTTTGTTGTTTACTTTTTACTTACCGATGATTCCGTTTAGGTTGTTGCAGGATATATGATGATCAAAGCTTTGGATACAAAGGGTTTTGATGGATTTGCAATCTCTGTGCCATCCTTTAGTGAATCTTTGGAGATATTTATGCTTGCAGCTCCAGTGTTTTTGACAATGACGTCGAAGGTTAGCCAGTCTTTAGTTCTATTTCCTTGCTTCTGTCAATGGGGGATTTGCACTATGCATCTAAATTGTGTGTTTGGAAATTAGGTGGCATTTTACTCTCTTCTTGTCTATTTTGCGACATCTATGGGCACACAAACAGTTGCGGCTCATCAGGTATGTTTTAATCATCATCTCTCTTAAGCTTTATTGATATATTCTTCTCCCACGAACTTGATTGGTCTTGGTCAGGCATTTTAACTGTATGGAAACTCGTTTCAGGTGATGATACAACTATATTGCATATGTTCAGTTTGGGGTGAACCTCTTTCTCAGACAGCGCAATCCTTTATGCCAGAGCTGATATATGGAGCTAATAGAAGCTTGCCAAAGGTTGTTAGTCTATCGTCTTTATTTGCCCATCTATTTTCCTTAATTCAAATATTTGACTACAAGAGAAAATGTAGTTCAACTCCATCTCATGATATTATTTTTTATTTTTTACTTCTATATTTTATGACCATAAATTGCATTCTGGAAAATATTTCCCAGAAACAGAATATTAATTTTTTTTTATTATTTAAAATGTGTCATGAAACAGGCTCGGACGCTTTTAAAATCGTTGGTGATCATTGCGGCTTTAAGTGGAACTATTTTGGGATCCATTGGGGTATCGGTTCCCTTGTTTTTTCCCCAGATCTTTTCTCCTGACCCAAATGTAATAAAGGAGGTCAGTGTCCACTTTTTGAAAATAATTTGTCCCATAAAATGTGTCCATTTAGAAAACCAATAGAGCATTTAATATATTTTTTCTAAACATACCCCTATTATTACATTTAATGTTTGTAGGTTCTTTTCATATTCCAAAGAAGCATTTATTATGTGATAGGGGCATATATGTCCATTAATACTTAAAATACAACACATTAATTGATTTCTTAATCTGTGTGCAAAGCAAAAAGTGGACACTTTTATGGGACGGAGGTAGTATATGTATTAGAAAAAGTTCACATACCGTTTCTGATAGATATTTGCGCAGTTTAAATTAACATAAATGTCAATACTTCTGATAATTTGGATTCAACTGCTGCAGATGCATCAAGTGCTGATTCCTTACTTTCTTGCTCTATCGGTAACGCCAAGTAATCATAGCCTTGAGGGAACGTTACTGGTATGTGTTGTTCTTTATCGTTCAATTTCTTGATGATTGTAGACTGAACATTATCCAAACTTGTTGTTATATATATGCAGGCTGGACGAGATTTGAAGTTTATCAGTTCATCAATGACTGGAATATTTTTCTTGGGTTCCATTCTTTTATTGGTAAGCCAGCTAGTGTTAATCTTAATCGCCAATTTTATTCTTCCGCTTTTCACCATCTGTCCCGCTTGCATCGAAATCATAGCAGATTTTATTTTTATTTTTTACAAGGGGACATCATAGCAGTTGTTTTGCATTTTCATTGCCACCTTTTCAGTTTTACATGTAATTATTAACTAAAATGTTCTTTTCATTGGTTATCAGGTCCTAAGCAGAAGTGGATTTGGTTTGCCCGGATGCTGGTTCGCTCTTGTTGCTTTTCAGTGGGTAAGAATTCAATGACTATTTTCATCATTCTGTTGATCGACATTATAAACTTTGAAATTTTGACGGTAATATGATACAATTGTCTTCAGTCCCGGTTTTCTATTGCCCTATGGCGTCTTACTTCACAAGATGGTGTACTATACTCGGAAGACACAAGTAGGTTTCAAGTAGCATAGTTGAAAGGATGGATCGTCATTTTCTCACCCAGGGACCAGACCGCCAAAAGGGGGGTAGTAGTGTCATTTTACATGAATGCTTGTGACTTCATTCAATGCAAAGAATTTCCCCTTCTCGTTGCATCAGCTTGTGCGTTATAAAACACGCATTCTGCCTCGAGACTGTAAGTATATACACACAGTTCTGTATGTGTATAATCTCAATTGAAGCAGCCTATGATATTTCTTACTATGGCTGCTGTAAGTCATTCCTTTTAAAACATTTTGATGAAACTATAGGAAACACAAATTAGTTGATTATTTGTCGGAAAGTGTCCATTGTTGTATGAATACAAGCATAAATTATAACATGTGATGTTTATATTTCTTGAACATGTTACATTCAATATGGTTCAACTCCTTTTTGTGCTTTCTATCTGAGTCCCTGTGCGTAGTGGTATTGTTCCCGTAGCCTGCACGGGTAGCCTAGTTGGTTTTCAGATGTCAGATTGCTCTAAGGAATGCATGATCGAATCTCAACAGCCGCAGTGTAGGAATTAGCCTTGAATAAAGGGTGACTCCTTGTGGATATTGGCCGTATCGGGATTGTATTACATTATCGTGCACAAAACAGCCCTACATTTCAAGGTAAGCACGCATACATCAAAGCTTTTTTAATCATCTCATGCGTTAAACATGCTTACTTGAATTCATATGTTGATGCATTCTCGTTTTTTGAGCACATACGGGGTTGAAACATGAAATTAGATACATGTTAGACTTTTTAAATGTACTGCACAAGTCTACAAAGTTTTGAAACTTCTGGCTGAACTCCAAAAAACTGGCGGCTTAGCGCCAACAAAAAAACTCTACATAGCCTATGTAGTAAGCCATGTAACATACTGTAAGTGAAAATTTGTCGGTACAAGACTGAAATAAATTTCAGTGCAAGTTTTGTTAAGTAAAACACTTGGAAACTAGTGGTTTCATGGTTTACATGTTAATTATGACATAAGATGCCTTAAATCTGTAAAAATTAAGTCTTTTTGATGTTCCTATGTGGTACTAAACATGTCATAACGAGTTTATGAAGTCTTACATGATGAAATGCCAATTAGTGAGCATGTCACCTGAAGTATGTTTAAAAATAGGGAAAAATCTGAAAATTTAGTGTTATCTTGATGCCATTATAAAGTGGATATCATACTTATGTGTGTGTGTGTGTGGGGGGGGGGGGGGGGGGGGGGGGGGGATAAACTTGTTACTTTTAGAGTTTTAAAAACTCAGCTGAACGGCAAGTCTTTAAGTGTTCAACAGTGCTGTGTTTTGTTGTTATGTATTGATAAGCAGATAACAGAAAGTAAAGTACTGAAAAGCAAATGTAGAAAGTAAAAACATAAAATTTGTTTATGGAAGTTCGAAGTGATGAAATCCTCTACGTTTCCCATTCTGTTGGATCGCGTGTAAACCACTAACGTCGATACTACTAGCAAGAATACTAGGTACATCGTAGTATAGTAAATGCGAGTAAAGGTCGATCCCACAGAGACAATGCAACAGAGACAATGCAACTATAAGTATAAACGATTCTAACCTAATTAAGAAGCAACATAGAGGCGGTCATTGACCAACAATAGACAATAAGAAAACAAACTTGGTATTTCTCCCCCTCTTCTCACCGATCTACTAACTTGAATTAGTTAATCGTTATGTTTACTTCCCCACATAATTTCCTTAAATTAATCTCGAGCTTTCGTTTTAATTATCATTATCAGCTACGGGTGCAACTCCTACTCCTATCTACTCCGACAATGGTAGTAGACAATCTATACGCAAGCTACCCTCCTTAATTGGTCCGTAATAGCCCATACGCATAAAGATCTAGAATTTCCGATATCGAGCGCTAACTCATACCGTTAACCCGCCTAGACAGCTGTCGACATTGATCAGCACGTTCCTAGGGTCCATTCAAGACTATGTCCAAACTTAGCACTTCACTATTCGTATTTCATGCCGCTTACGATTACAATAAGTAGATTGGCCGATCTAACCTACTGTTAATTAAACCTGTCGATCAACGTAGCTGTAGTGAATCCCAGTTTTAGGTTTTCTAAATAATGCCTCGGTAAACCGGTATAGACCGCCGGGTTACCGGGGTCAGCTTTTCCTATTCCTGGATCTACATTGCTCAATTACGATTATTCTAAGTAAATTATGGGGTCTTTAAACATGCAGATTAACTAAAACACATAAATACGAACAGATCTACCATATTGAAGACAAAAAGGAACGTTCAAAGCTTCATACCTTCAACAATGATGATCTAGCTCGATCTACTCAAGCTAGAGATGGTGGAGAAAGGGAGAAAACCTGAAACAACTCCTCAAAAGCTTGGAATAACTTTATTTCATCAAAAGTGTATATATGATTGTAATACTAATGAAAAGTTATGAGTTGATATGTAACTTATTTAGCTATGCGGCCTTATATAGATACAATGACCGACTTAAGACTCTCTAAAACCCTAACCGACCTAGATAATGCGGCAGAATCAATTTCGTGTTAAACAAGCCACCGGTTTACCGGGCCGACTTTTCTTCTTTTTCTTCAGCAGACTTCTTCTTGGACTTCAATCACTTGGCCCAATATACTTCTTTTGGTCCAAATCCATTCTCCAATGCTCCAGATTCGGTACATCCTATAAAACACATAAAACGAGACAAAACAGTACCAAATCTTCGGGAAAATAGAATAGATGCATAATTACGATCCTGGAAACACTCACATAGCATTTAACATATATTCCACATAATAACGAGTCTATATATCCCCTCTTGAGCAGAATTTGGGATGAATAAAAGTATAATTATTGGTACCATTTAGAGCGTTATCAACTACCCCCACTTAGCTTTTGATCGTCCCGAGCAAAAAGGCGAAAAGAAACACGACACTCTGATCAGTATACAATTTAATTAAAAACAACTATGCCTCACAAAGTCAAGATCAAGATCATGCCACTCATATCCATCAGTAACGCATTAAACACTATTCACGTCATGCGCCAATGTGTGTGTGCAATAACTTTCACAACCGCTTAGTAATGCAGACAATCTCACATTACATCAACCCGTAGTCAAACTAATCAGTCTCGAACATGTTATTTATCAATTAAATTAGCTGGCAAGGCGGATCGAGAACCGAGTATGTATTACTCTTAGGCTCATGTTTATCGGTCTATGCAAAAGTCGTGCTTTTTACGCTCCATCGACTAAGATTTTGCCAAAGAGAATATAGATATATATATTTCAATGCACTTCTCTTTCTTGGCGGGTGAACTCTCATTGATTTATCTATCCTCACGGCCCCACTCATGATAAACTACCGAATCCGAAATTCCTTTGCCTTTATAAGCGTTGGTGGAACATGATTCGTGATGAAGCCAGGGTCAACTCTAGTCAAAGCAATATGCTATCGACTACACACCAAGGGAAGTGAGTTATACGTGCTTAAAATGGTGGCTCATAACAGAATATGCGCTTAATACGCCACTACTTCAGAAGTGGGCACTTACTTTTACTTGTGCAAAGTGAAACAAAGATGAAGTCAATTAACTCGAAAAGATCAAAGATATCATATTTTTTCGAAATTCTGTCGAAATGAATCAAAGTCTAAGTGGTGAATCGTGCATCAAAGAGAATCAAGATAATCACGCAATTCATGGAATATAGTACTAAGAAGCTAAGTGACGTTCATTACCCCCCACTTAAACGAAACATTGTCCCCAATGTGTAAGGTGAAAAATGAAAAACAAAAAGGAACTTAGCTTCGGTTAAGGGTGGAACCATAGAAGAATCGGATTGTCGTATAAAATAATAAATCATCAGGCTCATGTAACAAGTCCATGAAGAATCTGCGCTAAGTGTCTCAAACAAACCAAGAAGAATAGTGGTGACAAGAAACCGTATAATAAAATGGCGGCAGTAAAAGAGAAAATAATGAACTCCAAAACAAATTAAGCTGTCAAAACATTATATTAATAATATTCTGCAACATCAACTAGACAGGAAAGAAAAACTAAAACAAAAATCGAAAACAACAACAACGAAAATAAAGAAAACTAATCATCATCAGAATAACCCTCCCAGTCATCTATAGGCTCAAAACCGGGAGGTGGACCGAAGAAGAGGCTCGGTGATGTGGGGCAGTCCTAGGTGGTGGGGTCGATGGAGGTACGCCAAAGAAGTCTATAATCCTATCCATTTTGCGATGCAAACTCGCAATCTCTCGCGAGTGCTCCTCTAGCATAGCTCTCTGAGTCCGGAGTGCTCCGAGGATTGGAGTACGCTCTCTCTCAGCTCTCTGACCGACCCGTTTTGGAACTTTTTGAACCGACTGCAAACTGATCATCGGCTCAGGGTCTTCCCAATCATCACTGATGAGAATTTTCACCTCGTCCTCTAAAGCAAACATGTCAATCATCGGCCCGTATGGCAACAGCTCGGGCTCGGATGTGGCAGCAAGCTCGTGAATACGGCTATGCATCGGTAGACCAATGTTGAATACGGCTAACGATCACGGGATAGCGTCTGGCAACACACCATGACCCCCAATCATCGGAAGAGTCAAAAGCAATGACTACTACCTTTCATGTGAAACAGTTACCGTGTAACTTATAATCCTATCGCCGTAATAATATCCATACGATTGTATCTCGAGTGTCAATACATTAACGATCGTATCTTATAATCTGGATATCATGCTCTCTCGGGATAACACATTTACAACACTTTGCAAATATTCTCGAGAGCTAGACATTCCTTATAAGAAGGCCATTTCGGATATTTGATCCCAATCATAGGATACGCGATTCCTGGACGACCAATCATGTATACTCCGCATGCTTCAATATCATACACAATCACTACCGTATGATCACCCCGTGGCTAGGGGAAATCTCAATAGTGTCAAAGCATGACAATCCACACCGTGATGCCATGAAGACTCCGGTCTAAAAGATAATTACACAACCGCCACATAGTGTGACACTTAATGTAAGTGGGTCAGTCTAATGTACGCATTCTCTAATACACGTCCACGTACAGTCCAAGTGTCTATACACTTCGATAGACGAGATCTATCCCTACCTTCTTTAAGATAGAAGACATCAAATACGTGCTAGTCTGATTATACTATCAATGTCCCATTTGACAATACATAAGACTAGAGACATAAGTACCAATCCTGTTATAGTGATTAGAGATCTCATCAACCATAATCACTATCATGGTTTCTCTATCACAATTTGATACTAGGGACGTTACTATATATGTACAACAAATAACATGAAGATAAACAATATATAATAACATAAGTGCTTTTATTAATCATAATAAAGTTATTACATGAACTAAATAGACTGTAAACGACCCGACCCGGTCGGATCCGGTCCAACCCTATTGGGTTTAGGACACATTTCCAACACTCGGACCATAGCAAATATAACTCCGGGGTTGTGCGAAACATAAGCGTAGAATTCTATTACCACCGTGGCGTTGAACCGAGTCGGTGATTCTGCCATATCCAGAATATCTTGCTCTTGTAGGGTTCGTGGCAAAATCGATCCACAATCGTCCAGTTCTACCCCTCGTTCTCGAGCCACTGGTCTTGCATTCTAATGTCCTCAGAACGACTCGTAGATCTCTAAAGAATGGAATTGCTCAACCCCATCTATCAAAGGGTTAGCATCTCCGTAGATACTCTGATAACCACTAGGACGAACAGCTGATCGTCTACACTTGGGATCCATCCTGGATGATAACAGGACCTGATAGTGAAGCTGTTTCTGAAAAATTCACCGTCAGTAAACCGGAAGGTGCTTCCGATTTACCGGCCTGATTTTTCTGGATTTCTTTCTGGGACAGTGCTTCTAACGATAAAAGATGACGAAATGCAGCACCTCACTAGCACAGCAGCACTAGACAGCAACAGGGTGAAGAAAATTGGTGTTTTGGTTGGTGAAAATGGAAGAAAGGTTTGATTTTGGTGGAAGTTTGTGTAAGATGTAATATCGCCGGATGGATCAAAGATCCACCCTATTACGCAGCGGAATAAATATCTGATCTAGATCTAACAACCAAAATACATAAAATAATAGATCTAACCTACAAGGGGGTTAGATTACTTACCAGTTTATGGTGAATAAACTCCAAGAACAATCTTCAATCCAAGATCCAAGCAAATTGAGATGCCACCGTCTTCCGACGTGTATCTCCAAGCAACACCAGGTGGATGGAGATCCAAGCCGCTTGACCTCCTCGATATGCTACCTTAGAAAAACCCGAAGTTTTTCTAAAACTCAAACCCTAGTATGTGAGCTGAAATCTCCAAGCTCAATACTTGCATGTGTATTTCGAAATATGTGTTATCTTTAAGGCTTGGGAGAACTCTCTTTATATAGGAGAGTAATCATTGTCCTCCAATGATTTAATAATTAACAGATAGTTATTAAATTAATCCTTATTTAAAATAAAAGATAAATATATAATATATCCCAAACAAATTAGGATAAATAAATATATTATCTAATATTTCATGATTTATCATTTAACAAATAAACAATTAAATCATATATCAAATAATTATCCAAGAAAACTAATTTCTCTCTAATTATTTAATTACCAAAATTTCGGCCATAACCCTAAATAATTAGGGTTTGACACGCCTAATACACATTGGGCCGAGTCCACGGAAAAAGTCTTTTCATGTATTTAATTATTTAGTCAAACTAAACAATTAATCCACATATCTATTAAACAGTCTAATCCAACTATTTAATATTAATTGAGGTGAAACGACGAGAAAACGTATATGCTATATTATGAGCCACGTCAGGGACCATGGACCCATATTCAGTAGCTACAATAAATTAAATAAAATTATTCGTCAGACCGAACAATTATATTCAATCTATTAATTCCGGGATTACACCACCATAAACCCGAAACTGAACTCTGCTGAATATAGATATAAACTTACACTCAACTTTGAGTCGATAAGCCTCCACTGATATAATCATTACATACGGATAAATCCTCCATAGACTGTTCGTTACGATTCGGGATATTTCCGTAAACCCTTCTCGAAACCTCTTATCATTATTTACCATTAACCCCTAGTGACCAAATAGTTCATAACTAATATAATATGAACTGCGCGCATCGGTCAGTTTCTAGGATTAATAAATAAGGGAACTGTCTGTCTACTTCCCGAGGGAAGGAATGGATTCCATATATGTGATAGCACAGACTACTCACTCATTCCAGAATAAAGCCAACGAGAAGTGTCGGACCACATACTGCGAAGCGATCCTTACTAACACATCAAACTCTACCATAGTCTAAGCAGTTGTCTGTGATCACTTCAGGATTGAGATTAATCCATATATGATCATCTTGTGATTCGATAAGACTTCTCGATCACGGAATTATATCGAGAACTCAAATCAAATCGGTCCAAATACCCTATATGATTATCATCATATATAAATGCCCCACTAGGTACCTATTACCGACGGTCCGGATAAGACTCGTCACACCTAAAGTGTTCGGGCGCATTATTAGCAAATTAATCTTGAGACCCGTACTCAGATTAATAAACGCTACGGACTAAGTTAATTTTAAGTACATCTCACTGACTCAATCCTCTTGTCTATAGCCATACACTGAGTTATGTGATTACATAAGCGAGGTACTTAGGGTTTTCAGTAGTGTCTTAATTATAAGCATACATGCATATAATAAGATGAATTATTAATTATGTCCTAAAACAATTATATAATTGTCTTTCGGGCACTACACCTAACAATCTCTCACTTGCACGAAAGGCAAGTGGATTAATTGTTTTAGAGCAATCCCTTTATATCTATATCTTCAACATTCTCCCACTTGCTCAAAACAAGTGAGACATATCCCCAAGATTCATACCCTCCAAACGCATCGTAGTAATTCATCCTTCCAAGCACGACCGGAGTGTGCCGCAGCAGGGTAGGTCAGTGACCCGGCGCGTACTTAGAATCCGAATACCATGTGACTTGGTACACTGATCAGGTAGGTTGGCGGCTTGAGTCAATCTTTGAGATCGAATCGTCACCTTTCCATCTAATCCTGTGGTACGATTTCAATATGCCTTTGAGCCAACACTGAGGACGAGATCGACTTAAAGAGCATCCTTAATTTGACATAAAGTCAGAATCAGTGTTATCACTTATATTCTAGTTTGCACCTGAATATACTAGCATATTATTTCTCATTCTCCCGAAGAGACTTAAGGATTCACTAAATATCCCATTTAGTATTCATCCGCAGGTTTAGACAAGCATTCCTGAGAGGTAGGGTAGACTGCATCGTTGAATGTTGCACTCATCTATGCAAGAATATCTTAACCATTGAGATGGATGAATGGGATTGCCAATTGCTTATTTTCGAGAATTCGAGTCGGTCAAATTCTTTAGAAAATAGCCCGATGGCATGTTAGCCTCTGACTTCAGATACACACCCATGTTGTTTCCAAAAGTTTCAGTGTTACCATTCTCAAACACTAATCTACATACTACTTTACTAATATTGATGCCCAGTCTACGAAAGACTTATCAATATGCTGGTCAAGTCCACATATTAAAAAAAAATATGACTTTGAAATGACCTAGAGGTTTGCTTTAATCCCCAAAGGATATAAGCTATGGCAGGCATCCTGCCAAAGGTTCTTTCTGAATAAATTAAGATACCGTTAGTCTCGCAAAAAGGTCTTAGGGAATCATCCCTATTTCCTGCTTTGTAACGCATCTGTCATTTGTTCTTAGCTAAAACCCTTCTGTTCTGAATGAGTTCAGGTTCCGTTGTTCGGCAAGGAAGTCTCAGGGAATCATCCCTTTTTCCCTTCTTTTGGCAGAGGGAAAAAGGTAGAATGTTGCAACTTGAGCCAAAGGCGCAGAGACCTAATCCTACTGATATACCATTAAAAGAAATCGGGAGTCGGAAAGTGCCAGGCTCTCCTAACTTCACCACGGTGTCTGAGTCTGGGTAATCCTCAGGCTCAGAAAACATCGTGTCGGGATCCTCTTCAAGATCATCAGAATCATAATCCGAAGACGATATTTCAATTAACTCACAAGGGAACTCACATGGACGATACGTGCTATAATCCTTTAAGTTCTCTTCAGGCTCTTGCTTGATTGCTTCTTTCTCTTTTTCCAACCGCTTCTTAATAGCTTCATAATGCTCTCTGGCTTCAGCTCCAGGGTACATAGAAATCGATGTGATGTTCAATATCGTTCTGGGCATATTGCTTGACTTGTTTGCTCCTTTTTCAACTCTGGTTTGATCGAATCTATGAAGTGTTCTGATCTTCTTGCGAAAAATACAAAATAAAACAAAGAAAAGGTTAGCAACTTCCGCTTCAGTTGGGTATGATCCCAACTGTTGCGGACCTACTAACTAAAAACAACAGGGAATAACACAGAATAAGCTATCAGAATTCAATTTTTCAGGCCTCGGTAATCCGGGAGTAAACCACGGTAAACTGGACCTGAAATTTCTCCTTCTAGCAGTTTAACAAGTGCAGGTTTGATCCAGAACGAATCAAGACTCAAAATAATAAAATAAAATAAAAACGACTTCTTAATCAGAATTAAAACGTTTTTATTTAAAATTGGCCATTGTCCCGGCAACAGCGCCAAAAATCTTGATCGCGTGTAAGTCACTAACGTCGATATTACTAGCAAGAATACTATGTACATAGTTTAGTAAATGCGAGTCAAGGTCGATCCCACAGAGACAATGCAACTATAAGTATAAACGATTCTAACCTAATTAAGAAGCAACATAGATGCGGTCATTGACCAACAATAGACAATAAGAAAACAAACTTGGTATTTCTCCCCCTCTTCTCACCGATCTACTAACTTGGATTAGTTAATCGTTATGTTTAATTCCCCACATAATTTCCTTAAATTAATCACGAGCTTTCGTTTTAATTATCATTATCAGCTACGGGTGCAACTTCAACCCCTATCTACTCTGACAATGGTAGTAGACAATCTATACGCAAGTTACCCTCCTTAATTGGTTCGTAATAGCCCATACGCATAAAGATCTAGAATTGCCGATATCGAGCACTAGCCCATACCGCTAACCCGCCTAGACAGCTGTCGACATTGATCAGCACGTTTCTAGGGTCCATTCAAGACTATGTCTAAACTTGGCACTTCACTATTCGTATTTCATGCCAGTTTACGATTACAATAAGCAGATTGACCAGATCTAACCTACTGTTAATTAAACCTGTCGATCAACGTAACTGTAGTGAATCCCATTTTTAGGTTTTCTAAATAATGCCTCGGTAAACCGGTATAGACCGCCGGGTTACCAGGGTCAGATTTTCCTATTACTGGATCTACATTGCTTAATTACGATTATTCTAAGTAAATTATGGGGTCTTTAAACATGCAGATTAACTAAAACACATAAATACGAACAGATCTACCATATTGAAGACAAAAAGGAATGTTCAAAGCTTCATACCTTCAACAATGATGATCTAGCTCGATCTACTCAAGCTAGAGATGGTGGAGAAAGGGAGAAAACCAGAAACAACTCCTCAAAAGCTTGGAATAACTTTCATCAAAGGTGTATATATGATTGTAATACTAATGAAAAGTTATCAGTTGATATGTAACTTATTCAGCTATGCGGCCTTATATAGATACAATGACCGACTTAAGACTCTCTAAAACCCTAACCGACCTAGATAATGCGGCAGAATCAATTTCGTGTTAAACAAGCCACCGGTTTACCGGCCCTAGACCTCGGTAAACCGGGCCAACTTTTCTTCTTTTTCTTCTGCAGACTCCTTGAACTTCAATCACTCAGCCCAATATACTTCTTTTGGTCCAAATCCATTCTCCAATGCTCCAGATTCGGTACATCCTATAAAACATGCAAAACGAGACAAAACAGTACCAAATCTTCGGGACAATAGAATAGATGCATAATTACGATCCTGGAAACACTCACATAGCATTTAACATATATTCCACATAATAACGAGCCTATCTATCCTCCCTTGAGCAGAATTTAGGGAGAATAAAGGTATAATTATTGGAACCATTTAGAGCGTTATCACTTCTCAGATGCCCTGATTCAGCAGATCACAGTCCTTCACACACTCAGCTGTGCTTCACTGCTCCAAAGACTTTGTAAAACAAAGTTTGAGGTGTTTTGAATCCTTAGATTCTGGTTGAGCTTGATTCTTGATGTACATATGAAGTTCAATAGCCTAGTCTTCAAGTGTTGAATGCTATATTGATCTTGATGAAATGCAACACTTGAAGTTTCTTGATCTTGCAATGAATGCCTTAGCAAATTTCAGAGAATCGAAGAACTCAGCTGTGTATCTTAATTTGCTCAAATTGTAGTGTTAACTTTTGTGTTTCTTCTGGTTTCTAAGTCCTCTATTTATAGGCACATATCCAAAGTTTAAATTTTGAATTCAAACGACCCTTTATGGGATATGCCCGATTATTCCCTGGAATTCTCTGTTGTCTGATTCCATGTCAGTGTCCTTATTATATTGACAACTTGCCAACCAATGTAATTCCTTGAATATCCTTTACTGAAATCCTTGCAACCGTAATTTAAGCTTGGTCATTGATTGAGTGCCTGATCAGACTACCAATATTAATCTTTATCTTCAAATGTATATTCAAAATAATCTTGGTAACAGACTAATAGTACTGTACTATTTCAGCTATGATATTGATTTTGCTAGGCTGAAATATTCTACTCAGCTTAGCTGACTTGTATGATTTTATTGACTCGGCTTTGCTAACCTAAGTGTTCAGCTGAGTGTCTCTGGTTTAGCTCAGCTTAGCTGACTTGATCTTCCGTCTGCTCTTTCTTTGTGATATTAGAGTACACCATATTTTCAATACTTGAGATTCGTCATCACTTTTCTTTGAATCTCAAACCTTTTACACAAGATCTATAAAGTTGATTAAGGCCATCACAGGCTTACATGAAGTATAACTTTATAGTCTCGACTTATATCTTCATAACAGTTTGAACCCTCAGCCTTCATCTTCAGTCTTCAGTAATGAGTTTGTTCCATCAGCCTTGATGTATTCTTAACTGAGTTTGTTCCTTCATCCTTCAACTCAGCTCATCTTGGGATCCTAAACTCTACTGATTTTTTTAAAACCTAAACCTAGTCTTCTGAGATCCTATCACCTGACTGTTACAGTCTTGTCTGATTAACCTATACAATATCAAACTCTAGTAAGACCTATACATTTAATTCTAGACATCTTTTTGCTTGCATCTATAACAGTTTATCTGACACTCATCATCAAAACCTAGTTATTTCTATCAATTCCCCATTTTTGATGATGCCAAAACCCTCAACAGCTAAGATAAAAGATAAAGACAAAATAAGAAAGAAAAAAAAAGCTTGAAGCTTTTTCATTGATGTTTTTCAGCTATTACAGAGCTAAAGGTACAAGATATTCTCCAGGTACTTCAGCTCCGCTTTTGTGGTCTTTGCTTGGCTTCAACTTCTCTTTTTCTATTCTCTTCCTATCTTCTTTCAAGTGATGAAAAATCTATAAAAGTGTGATAGAATTTCCATGCATCCCATGCTTTTTCCAGTGTAGGAATTGACATGAAGTTCATTTCTCGAAAATTGTTTTCTAGATTCTCCATCTTATGATATGTAGCATCAGTGGTTCTCCCCTATTCTCAACAAGGTTAACCAAGTTATCCATTCTCTGTTCTTGAGTTCTCATTTAATCTTGTAGATTTTCTATCATTTCCTTGAGATTATTTACCTCAGTTGTGTCAAGTTCTGTAACAAAGGGTTCTGCTGCTCTTCTATGTCTGACAACAAACTCTTATTGGATTCTATGGTATCTCTTGTTGTTGAATTTCTAAAATCCGGGGTTGTTGTATCTATGGTATTTGGGGTTGTTGAACTTCAGGTATTTGTTCAACTTCTTCATCAGAATTATCAGATACAATAAGTGGAGCTTCATAATCTCCAAGAGAGAAACTGAGACCATGACAATGAATTGTTGGCTTGATAATTCCATCAAGAAACAGCTTTCCTGAAGTAAAATGAACTTCCCCTTCAACAAAAACTCCCTGATCTTCTGTAAGAGTTGGATCAATTGTTTGAAATTCAGCTGTCCTCTCAACTTGATTAGGAGCAGGATTAGTTGTCTGTGACCCAGCTGACCTCTTCTCATGGAATGGTTCATTAGTTGTTTATGACCCAACTAATAATCTCACATTTACTGCATGTTGTGGTACATGAGAAACTTGAACTTCAACAGGTTCAGAAACTCATGTCGGAACTGTCTGTTCAACAACACTTTCCTTAGCTGATTGGTCTTCAACAGACTTAATCAACTCAGCTGATTCTTCCTCAGTTTTGATTTTGTTAGGCATTTGTTGTATAATATGCTTAGATGCCTTCAACATAGTTGTAATAGCGTCAATCCTTACATGAAAATTAACATATTTCTCACTAATAGAATCAATGTGATCATTTTCAATAACTTCATCTACTTCTCGCAACATATCTTCCTCCGAGATAGGAATAGGCTCATCCTCAGTTGATTTGTCTGCTTTAGCTGACCTCTTATTCTCAACATTCTCAGCTGACTTCTCTGTCTCAACTGATTAGTTTTTCTCAGCAGTAGCTGCACTGGATTCTCCAACAATTACATATTTCATTGGATCCAGTGAGTCTTCATACGTGTCCACAGATCATCATCACCATGAGAATCATCATCATCATCATTATCTGGATAGTTTTTTGGTTTAGAGATAGTGATTCCCTTCTTGTTCATCCGATTCTTGATAGCTGCATGCCCTTCTGTCAAAATCTGAGTGACATCAATTTATGGTGAAAACTGTCAATTCCTAACAGCTCAAAGGCCTACTCCTCATTTGATACCGTCAGCTTAGATGTGACTAGCTGATCTGTGTATCTGCTCAGTTTCCAGTTCATAAATGCTGGCATTCTTTCTAGATCTGTCAGTTGAATTGGAGCAACTTCAACTTCATTGACATTCAATTCTTTAGCTGTATGAAAGCTTTGCTCAGATGAAGTCAAAACTACTTTCAATGTCTCAGTAGTGGCAGCAACATTCAACACTACTAAGTCTGTCTTTTGTCTCCTGAGTAGACTTAGACACACTTGGTGCAAAATCAAATAAAATTGATTCAGTGTTAGCTTCCTTATCCCGAGGCTGATCTTTTTCTTGATTTGTTGCGTCTCTCTCCTCCATGGCTATTTGTTCTTCCAGAACTATAAGACTTTTGCCTATACCAATATTTTAATTTAGTCTCTTGAAGACCTTAGCTTCGTATTGGATTTCTTTGTCGGAAAACATCCTCTCTTCACCTATCTATTTGTCAAAGTCATCTTTCCTCTCCTTGATCTTTTTCTTCTTAGCTGGTTGAGTAGGTTCAGCTGACTTGGCATGTTCAGCCGACTTAGCAGGCTCAACTGACCTTCGAGTCTCAGCTGACACCTAGGGCTTAACCGTCTTTACTGATTCATCTGCCTTGTCTTTCTTTTATTTCTTATTTCTCACCAAGGGTTCTTCTGGTTCTTCTTGACCTTCAGTCATGCTAGAATCAAATGTATTATTTTTACTTTGTCTGCTCTTTAAAGGATTCACTCTGATTGGATTGATACTAGGAACATTCGGAGAGTTTAACAATCATTGAATCAGGAATCCAAATGACTTTCTTACATAGAATATGCCATTCTTCTCAGCATTTAGATCATTCTTCAGACTCTCCTCATTGATGAAAATTTCTTTCATCTGCTTGAACACATATCCTGCCCAATTGAATTCCTTGGGCATGTAGATAGCAGAAATTAAATCTATCTTCACAGCAGATAAGGTATCATGTCCTCAAGTAGTCCCAATGATAAACTAAGCAATCCATTTGCTTAGCTGATCGAATTCCTTGTAAACCTTCTTCCAAGAGCTAAAAACAGTCACCTTTGATGCTTTGTCTGAAGCCATTTATGTTAGAAATACTTCCATGTCAATACCAAGCTCTTTAGGCTTAGATGTAGCCTTGCTTCTTGCAAACCCAAACAATTTTCTGATTACCCTTCCAGAAACCGTGACCTTCACCCATTTTCAGTGGTTGTAAATGTGTCATTTTCACTGTGAATCTCAATACTCTCCTAAAACTGACACATGCTTTCATCGCATAGCTCATCCACTGTAATATTGAAAATCTGCTCCAATCCGGAAATTTGTCGAACATATTCTGCAACTTTCTTGGCTCGATCAGTACCATCGAAATTTATGACATATCCGGAGACGCCCATGATAATTCCGGTAAAGCATCGTTTAAAGACATATTTGTAGAACTTTTGAAAAGATTGAGAGAATTTCAGATAATTTTTGCCTTGAAAAAATTTAAGAGCATGTAAGCTATATATTTATCTTCCACTTATATTTCTCCAAATCATCCAAACAACAACAATCAAAAGGGTTGTCTCACAAGTGCCATTAGGGCTGCTCTAAGGATGAGTCTTGGGTAGGTTTCAATTATATGGACAAGAAACTGTACAACTTCGAATAGGTACAACCGATTGAAATTCAAAATCCCAATAAAGTTAATGGCCTGACTTATGAGGGATTGACATTTGTATTCCACTTTTGTACCGAACAGGAACCAAAAATAATAGTTGTAAGAGTGACCCCAATGGTGATTACTTTTACTCTCCCCATTTATCTTCTTTTCCGTTCCAGATTCACTTTTTGAACACCTTATAAAACAACCAACTCCAATAACACTCCTTATACCATTCCTCAAAATTATTTTTCTCTCACATCTCAACTAACTAATTTAACTACCAACTCATTTTACCTTTTTTTTATTCTTTTTTTTTTTACTTGTTTACTAAGTGTGAACTTTTTTTTTATTAAGCTCAAAATTTAGAACAAATATCAAATTTATGTCTACAGATAAACACCAAAAGCTTGCAGGCTCCAAAAAGGCAAGCATATAGTAGCTAAGAAAAAGGTTCCAGGGCATTTTTTGTTTTTACTTAGACCTTTGATAAATGCGATAACCCACAGCTGCAGCAGTGACCAAACCAACACGGGCGAGGGCTTTCAGGACATCATTTTGATCCCATTTTCCAACCCACTTCTGGACTACAGACGACTTATTGCTTCTCTCTTTTTTCTTCACAACAGAAGTACCATCTTGGCAACATGATACTCCCCTGTCACTTTGACAACAGCTAAATGTGGTTTCCTTTGTCTCATGCTCCTTGGCTTCACCGTTGCTCCGTTTGGTTTCGTTAGCAGGCTTGGGTTTCTCTTTCTCCTCCTCAGCTTCAGCAATAAGCTCAACAGTACCCATTTGCCCCCTCCATAATCTGTCGATGATTTGGCTTTTCCCTATATGCTGATCAAGCAATTCAGGCACATCTTCTGGGGCAACATAACCATACCAATGACCAAAGAGCTTTCCTTCGAAGATCGACCGAAAATGATTGCATTTCCGGCATACTTGTGTCCCCCACATGAGAACAAGCTATCACAAACACCTGGTTTTACAGACTCTTAGATTCAATCTGACGCCACATCTTCGGTCTCGCTTGTTGTGAGCACAAACAAAGATGTAGGAACCAGCCAAGGCCTCTACCTTACCACCTGACCAGGGATTGCCCTTCACCAGGACATCATCCATAAATCCATCCACGTTTGATTCCTTCAGCTCACTGTACTCCACCATGTCAGGGAAAATAAGAACATCTCCATCAGATAGCCCCAAGACATCGTCTGCCTCACAGATAGTCAAACGAGTCTAATAAAGCATTTCAGTTTGTTTCATTTATTTGACAGAAATGTAAATGCTTAACATGAATTATTAGTCTTAAACAAAGCAGAAGCTGGAATACAACAAACACCCACATAAATAGCTAGAATACAACATATAAACAACAGATTTAAATGGATACATACACAACAGCTTTAGTCTAATGCAAGCATTTGCAGAACACTAGTAGCTAAACATATATTCCACAACATAGCATGATAGCAAAACACCTTTGCGTATTGCAAAGGCTTATCAAACAGGTTGATAGATAAGTCACAAGGCTGTACAAAAGTATATATACAAAAGGCTTATCAAACGATAGTGATTCTTAAACCTTCCAAAATAAGGACCAAAACCAAAAATTACAATTGGTCGACACTTCCAAAAAGGCTTATCAAACTAGAAATGTTGAAGAGGCAACTAGGCAAGTATAATTTACATATTTAAACTCAACAAACTTCAACACGATAATCGAAGCTATGATCAAGCAATCCAAAGAAATGATTCCATAGAAGCATTCTGCTTATCCAATCAAGATACATTAAGCCTATCTGGCTAATTGAGTGATCAACCAACACTAACATAAGCACATAAATACAAATATTATACACTAATAATGAGCAAATCCCACAAAGAAAATACCTTTTCTTATCCTCTCCAGTATCTGAAGGCAATTGAACAAGAGTGTCATTTTCTGCCATTAAATTCCGCAATCCGGGCATCAATTCTTGATTACAGAACTGCTCATACTCACCTCTGTCTCCTCCTTTTTTCTTTACCTCAACAAGACTCAATGATGGCGTCAACTCGAATACTTCAGTAGCAATTGTTAAAGGACCTTTAGCACCTTCTTTCGATCCTTCTATACTTACTGCACAACCCTTTTTCCTGACCGTAAATTTGACTATTTTGCGATTTCTTCCATCTTTGATATGATCTTAGGTACCGGTGCACCGGATATGAACCTTGATCCATCACCTCCTTCTTCAAACAATCCAGACAAATCGAATGGTTGATATCTTCAGTAGACTGCTATGGAGTTTTTTTTTTGAGGGAATTTCTATGGAGTTTTTGGCTCTGAATTGCTAAAGTGAAGTTTTTTTGCTAATAACATATAAGGCTAAAACCGTTTCATATTATCTTGACTTTTCATTAAATGTTTGACCTCCGTTTTATATTTTGATGAAATTTTTTCATTTTAAGATGTGGTATTCTTTCTTCAAAAAATATTGTATTAGGCTGCTGTGGTTGGTGTTTTTTTTTTGGGCAACAATAGACATTTTTTTTTTTCCTTTCAATATCAAATTGAAGTTAATTTGTCCATCTATTAAATTTGTGTATTTATGAACAATGAAAATGAAAAATTGAATGTGGCGTATTTGTCTGTTTAAATTTATTTTGTGTTATTTTGACCAATTCCTTCTTAATTTATTATAATAAAAAAAAAACAAAAAGTAGAATTACCTCACCCCTTGATTTACATTTTTTTTTTGAGTGCCCTTGATTTACAATTATGTACTGTATCATTTTTTTACACCAAATGTTTAATAGGGTTTTAATTTTTGTATATAAAATGTGTAATGAAAATATACCTAATTGTCGATCAACGGATGAGTGCTTCTATTTAATGGAGTTTAAATTTTTTCTATAGACATTGTGTTAAATAAAGTATGTAGGCAATATCACTCGTATAAGATACTTTTCACTTTGTCAAAAAAAAAAAAAAAACTTTTAACAAATTTATTATTTTACACTATAAAAGATATATGTTTTTTCTAGTTTAAAGAATCTATATCCAAGATTAAATGTATCAGGATATACTATTTTACATAATACGATATATATATAAAGTAAAATTTAGAGAATCTGAATGAATACGGTGGATGTAAAGAAAATTTTATAAAATCCGTATTTTCGGGAATAAAATAAAGTATCCGCCGTGTTATTTTCATCTTGAAATATCTAAAATATACTACCACTATCCCAAAATATAAGTCCGTTTAGCTTTTTAAATTTGTCACATAATATAAATCCGTTTAGAATACCAATAGGACATTTATAACATTTTTTTACTTTTACCCATAATTTATTATACATCCACCTACTTTACAACCAATAAATTAATGAGAGTCAAATGGTATTTTACACTTTACCATTAAAAATTAATGACACTTAACCACTTTCATAATCAGTGTGAAAAAAAAATGGACTTGCATTTTTTGCGGAGGTAGTAGTTTTTTTTAGGCGGCTTCTATCAGCACCTTAAAATAACTATCGGCACCAAGAAACCAAACAAAACACATTACCAAGAAACCAAACAAAACACAAGTGAAAGAACAAATCTCGCCGGACTCTCGTCGGAAAAGCTGCCGGATAAGACAAATCTTGCCGGAAACCGCACGTGAAACTAAGAACAACATCATTTTGAACCAAATCATGTAAGTATCTTGTTTTGTTTGGATTTTGGTTGTAAATTGGTAGAAATCAAAGGTATAATTTTTTGAATGTTTGAAGGTTTCAATGGAGTAGCTTTAAGGTTTTTTCATATGTAATGCTCCGTTTTAGTCGAATGTTTGTTTCATTGTAATGTGCACTCATTTTTTATTGAAATCGGATGGAAATAGGGTTGAAATTGTAGGGGGTTTTTTTGGCTCTTTTTTGATAATCCGACCGTTTTCCGATCGGAAGGGTAGGGAAGATGACTGGTGCTTGAAACGTCACATATACTGACGTTTGGTGAAAATATAACGTCAGCTAGTACGACGTTTAGATCATAAATGTCCAGTAGGGTTGCCCAGTTCTTCGTCAGTATGGGTAACGTTAACATTGCTTCAACACGTCGACATGGCTGACGTTACTATCTCAATGTAACGTCAACCCTGCTGGCGTTATATGCTGGATTTTTTTATAATGGAATAATTAATGTGCATATATCAACTTTGAATTAGTGTGTTTCTTGACATTGTAAACAACTTTGTAAACAACTGTCCACCAATGAATTAATGTACTCCTAACTATGAATTTGTTTATTTCTTCACATTGTAAATAACTTTCCAACTATTTTGGCCATGTAAGTGAGTTAAATGAAAAGTGTGTTAGTTAAAAGTATACTTAAATGTGTTTCATTACTATGTAAGTGTGTTAGTAAAAGGTATACTTAGATGTGTTTTGCCCATTATGTGTGTTGTGTGGACCCGATAATATAAGCCGTGAGATCTCTTTGCTTTAACAGATTGGGATCTCTTACAAACCCTTGGGATCTCTTTGTTGTTTTTGTTGGCTTACCTAAATCAGTTCCATTAAGAAATGACCAATGATATCTATTTTTTAATATCTCTCATAAGTTGATATGCCAAGGATATCCATTCTTAATGGACTGATTCAGGCTAGCCATTATTTATGTAAAAATGCATGATGTCCCCCTCACTTTGAAACCGGGAGTCTATCGACGAACAATTAAAAGAACTCACAGTAGAAGAAATTCATGTATTAAAACAAACAACATTTGTTGATCGTACAAGAACTTCAGGTATGTAGTATGGATTAAGGCACTAGTCATGTCGTGTGTGATTGGTTATGTTTGGCTTGCGTATCTATGTTGTCTTGTTTTGTAATGGCATGCGGACTAATTATGATTTCCTTTTTAATCCATAGTTAAGAAAATGGATAATGATCGTTTCTTCAAAGTTCTTTTGGGCGGATTCGCAACAAGTTTGGTATGTAATTATTGATTAAACCTACATTTTTATCGCTTATATTATGATTGAAATAAAGTGATATATTTCTTTCTTCATAGACACTACCCAAAAATACGTTAATAATTTGAACGACATGCTGCGGAACCTAGATAGGGCTTGACGATACCGAATCTCGCACCTCCACGTGGCGTCACGGGATGGTCCTCCTGAACAAGAATATGTGATAGCCCAAGGGTCGAATTACGGGTTGAGACATCGACAACCGACATGATCAGAGAACCGAGGCGATGGGCCCATCTCAATACCGCAAGTCAGAAAGCTCGGGGTGCGGACAAAGTCCACTCTAAACACGCAAGCCCATTATCCATGTGGTTACTTGCATAAGTGGGTAAAGCCCATATAAGATGGAAAAAGCCCAAAGGGCTAATACTGTATTTTACCCAAACCGACATAGTTTAGGGTTAGGGTAATGAACTCCCTATAAATATACACTTCTAGGAACTGCGTGTGACTTGATTCCTGGAAAATTACAGGATACGTAGGCAACCTGAGAGAGACTCTCAGGCTCAGCCTAAAATCATCCTTGATTCAATCATCCCTAGATTATATTGACCCAAAATTATACACGACAAAATCCAGCATCGTCATTGGTGCTAGAAGGAGGGCCTTCTATCGGTGATGGATCAAGGAGTGATGGTGATCATGTTAATGGCAAAATAAGGCCAAAAACACAACGAGATCGGCGGCTAATTTATGGAGTTTGAACTGTTGGAATGAAAATTCCTCCGGTCAAATTGAAGAAGAAGGGGGAAAAACAAGCCCTCCAAAGTTCAGACCGATCGGAGTGCGTCTTGATGCCCGATCGTCGCCAAGAAGTTGCTGATGTATCAAAAACGCAGCAGAACCCTAATTGGGAGCAGACAGGTCGGCAGCCTATTGCCGTCAATTGAAACGTTGGAAAAACAATTCCACCGGTCCTAATCAAGGATTATAAGGAACGAACAAGACCTAAAAGTTTCAGGCCAATCAGAGTTCGTTTAATTGCCCGATCTTCGCAAAGAAGTTGCTGCTGTATTATAGAAACGCAGCAGAACCCTAATTAGCAGTTTTAGGTCGGCGGCCTGTTACCATCAATTCAACCGTTGGAATGAAAATTCCTCCGGTCATATTAAATAATACAGAGAGAAAAAAAATCTCTAAAAATTTCATGCCGATCGGTGTCCGTCTTGATGCCTGATCGTCGTCAAGGAGCTGCTTCTGTATCAAAAGACGCAGCAGAACCCTAATTGGGAGTAGACAGGTCGACAGCCTTTTGCCGCCGATTTAACCATTGGAACAACAACCCCACCGGTCAGAATCAATTATTAGGAGTTGTGAACAATCCCTCAAAACTACAGGTCAATCAGAGTTCGTTTGATTGCCCGATTGTCGCGAAGAAAGTGACTGCCAGCCCCAAAAACGCAGCAGAACCCTATTTGTCAGCAGACAAGTTGGCAGCCTTTTGCCGCCATTGAGCCGTTAGAACAACAATTCCACCAGTCAGATTCAAGAATTATGAGGACCGAACAAGCCCTTAAAATTTTAAGCCAATCAGAGTTCATTTGATTTCTCGATCGTGGCAAAGAAGTCACTGCAGGCACAAAAAACGCAGGAGGATTCTGGACAGCAGCTGCCAGATCGGTGGCTTATTCCTGGAAATTGAACCGTCGAAAGAAAATTTTCACCGTTCACATCAAAGAAAAGTGAGGGAAGAACGATCCCTCCAAATTCCGTGCCGATCGGAGTCCGTTTCGAGGTCTGATTGCCACCGGAAAGACACTGCTGTGGCGCCCAAAAAAGCTGCGAATTATCTACCGTATCTAGCTATCCACGAAGCGAGTTCTCGAGCTCCAAGGATAGAGCCGAGCTCTGTAGCTCTCCAGGTTCTTACAATCGTCATTTGAAATTCTTACACTTTGTAAGCCTTTATTATATATGCAATGTTTTTTTTTTATCACAATCACATTACACCGGTATTCGAGCTCTACGGACTCCTCTTCCCTAAGGCTGACATCGACACGACATCATATTTGGAGCTCACCTTGAGCGTATATTCTATAAGACCGAACCTGGCGGGTCGAGCTATATTATTTTGGAACTCACCCTGCCGAACTGGTGGGTCGAGCTATATTATTTTGGAACTCACCCTACCGAACTATATTATTTTGGAACTCACCCCGCCGAACTGGAGGGTCGAGCTATATTATTTTGGAACTCACCCTGCCGAACTGGCGGGTCGAGCTATATTATTTTGGAAGTCACCCTACCAAACATGGCGGGTCGAGCTATATTATTTTGGAACTCACCCTACCAAACATGGCGGGTCGAGCTAAGACCGAGCTCGGCTCAGCATCACATTTAGAGCTCAACTTGAGCGAATCTTTTATAAGACCGTAGGTCGGCTCGGCCTCATATTTGCAGGTCAACTTAAGCGCATCTTTTAAGAGACCGCAGGTCGGCTCGGCATTATTTTCGGAGCTCGCCTTCGAACGAATCATCTATAAGACCGACTTCAGTTCGGCATCATACCTGGAGCTCGCACCTGGGCAAATCTTATGTAAGTCCGCTCGCCATCTAAGCACGGCACCAACAGACTACGCCAAAAGCCAAACGAGCCTAATGGGCAAAAAGGCTAAGGCAGAGGGACGGTTCGTAAAGTCGGACCAAACGCCCACAAAATCGACCAGTCAAAGGCCAAATGAGACTAATGGGAAAAAAAGGCTAAGGCAGAGGGACGGTTCGCAAAGTCGGACCAAACTCCTAGAGAATCGACCTACCTATGACAAAACTAGTCCGTGAGACAAAAAATGCTAAGGTAACCAGGTCGATCTCAATTAAACTAAACTCACAAGTGCAATAAGAACCAAAGGTTCATAATACACTTGGGGGGCAACATGACATCGATAAAGGAAATAGTAAACAGAGCCAGAGGCTCGACAAGCGAAGAGCTAAAATACATCGAAACAAAGAAATGAGCATCGACATGAAATACTCATGAAAAAGCGAGCAAATAAAAAAGCGAACAAAGAAATGGGAATCGACATGCAACAAAAGTGTTTGACATCAAATACTTGTAAAATTTTCAGCAAAAATAACAAAAAAGCCTAGTCACGAAGACTAGCCAAATAGTTATAGCATTGCAAAGATGCGAATTCAGAAGTTTCAAAATTAGAACAAATTTAAGTTCAAATTACATAATATCATTGGGCGGTCAGGTTTGTCGGAATTCTCAGTCGGTGGCGGCAGATCAGCAGATTCGGCAACGACATCGGTTGCGGCAGATCAGCAGATGCATAGCAGACAGGGACAGTCCGCATGTCGGACAAAGTGCACAGACAATTGACATCGTCAAGGCAAAACGAGTCTAAGGGACAAATGTTGCTAAAGTGAAAAGGTCTACACTGCAGACAGGGAGAGTCCACGGGTCGGACAACGTGCCCAATAAAATACAAATATGATCCAAACCTAAGGTTCTCATGATACTGGGGGAGCAGATATCGGCATATATGCATCGACATGAGAGAAGCTGACGTGCGAATAAGGCCAAAGGCCGCGATAAAGAAAGATAGTCTATATGAAAGACAAAAGAAAAGAAGGAAAAATGTAACAATTTTTCAAGGAAAAAATAAGCCAAGTCCAAATGACCGGCTAAATGTTTATACAGATGGAAGCCAACGACAACGTTTGGTTAAAATGGGCAAAGCCTAAGAAGAAGCGTCATCTTTGGCGCTAAGGAAAATTCTCAAGACTGTTAGACCGACATTCGAGATCCGCATGCTGTACTCCAAAATCAGGGCAAATCAGATTCTTCAGAGAAGTCATTTTCAACCGAGACAGTCCCAAGTTGGTCATCTCATCATTCCTTCGATATCTACGGTATCTAAGTCGATTTCAACTTTGCCACACATTATAAGTCCAAGGGACAGATAATGTTGCTAAGGTAAAAAAAGTCTGCAAAGCAGACATGGAAAGTCCGTATGTCGGACTCCACGGGAAGTAAGTCCGTAGGGCAGATTTAAGTTCAGAGCATGGGATGACAGTGGCCGAGATACACCTTTGACAGATCAGACCTGACCTCAAGAGCTCAGATAGATCTGGGGGGCTTATGACGATACCGAATCTCACACCTCCACGTGGCGTCAAGGGATGGTCCTCCTGAACAAGAATAAGTGATAGCCTAAGGGTCGAATTACGGGTTGAGACATCGACAACCGACATGATCAGAGAACCGAGGCGATGGGCCCATCTCGATACCGCAAGTTGGAAAGCTCGGGGTGCAGACAAAGTCCACTCTAAACACGAAAGCCCATTATCCATGTGGTTACTTGCATAAGTGGGTAAAGCCCATATAAGCTGGAAAAAGCCCAAAGGGCTAATACTGTATTTTACCCAAACCGACATGGTTTAGGGTTAGGGTAATGAACTCCCTATAAATATACAGCTCCAGGAACTACGTGTGACTTGATTCCTGGACAATTACAGGATACGTAGGCAACCTGAGAGAGACTCTCAGGCTCAGTCTAAAATCATCCTTGATTCAATCATCCCTAGATTAAATTGACCCAAAATTATACAAGACAATATCCAGCATCGTCTAGACACTACCACAAAAATACGTTAATAATTTGAACGACATGCTGCGGAACCTAGATAGGGCTGTTCTCAATAGCCGAATAGGCACATGAGAAGTGAGTGTTGGACCGACAAACAATGGACTTCTTCGTTTCTTTGGGGAAGGTTGGGAGTAGTACGTGGATGCTCATCACTTGAATCCGGGGGAGTTCATAATGTTTGAGCACATAGGGGAATTCACTTTTTGAAACTATTGTGCTGGGTCACAATTCCTATGAGAAGACTTTTTCTGATTCCGCGAGCGAAAGTGAGAGTGAAGATGATGATGCGGATGATAATGTAGATGGTAACGAAAATCCCCGTTTTGAGACGACGCTGGCAGACTGGGCATTTTCACATGGTTATGTGGTGAGATATGTTAAAATCATTTTAGTTGTATTCTTGTTTTATCTTTTTCCTCATTGCACTTTCTAACACTATTCAATTTTTTTTTTGTGATTGGTAGAATATTCCAATACCATTTGCTAGAACAAACAACATGTTGCGAAACAAGATTGTGGAGCTATGAAGTGTCACAGGGGAATCATGGTCTGCAAGATTTGTAGCTTCTGTCGGACACTATCAACAAGTTCGTTTAAGTGGGTTGAATAATTTCCTTAGTGAGAATAACCTCAATGTTGGAGATACATGCAGTTTCGAAGTCGTTGATCAGCCAACATATAATCATGTCGTGTTTAATGTGGGGTTTATCAGATGTCCAAGATCTTAAAAACAGTTCCATTAAAACTCTTCTGGATTACTTTTGGATCATTGTTATTGTATTTTGTTTGGATTACTTTTGACTTATTTTTGGTAATATGTCTGGATCAGTTTCACATTTTCATTGTATTACATTTTATTTGAGTTTGGATTAATTGTTTGAATTAAGTTGTTTTTATTTTTTGATTGTATCACATTTTGATTGTATTTTTGTGTTTGGGTGATTGTTTGTATCATGTTTGGATGATGCAAAAACACCCAAATATATTTTCAGTGCTAAGCTATAAACGTCACTGGTGGTGACGTGGGTATTACACAACCAATGTCAGTTAAGCCGACGAATTTCAAAACTTTTGATCCAACGTTTACAAATCTAACGTTGGTTTGCAAGACCGACGCCCCAAAGGCTGACGTTTACCAAACAGAAACTCATTAAGTTCTGGAGTCAGTAACGTCGAAAATGCCGACGTTTAATTATTTTTCCAACGTCAGAGTTGGTGGCGTTACAACAATAAGGAAATATTCAGTTTTGGACAACAAAACGTCACCAATTCTGACGTTTATTATACACCGATGTCATCTGTACTACTAACGTTTGTATGGATGCCGGCCGGAAAATCCAATGGCTGTCTAAAAAACTTCATTTTCCCTTTAATTAATAGTGTTTCAAGCCATGTAGTATGAATATTGATTTCATTTTGCTTCCATATTGTTTGAAAATGATATTTGGGTGAAAAGGTTGGAGAAGGTGAAGATGAATTTTGATGATGAAGAAAGTTGAAGAAGATGAAAATGAATTTTGATGATGAAGAATGTTGAAAAAAATGAAGATGAAGATGGAGATGAAGATGAAGATGGAGATGAGATAAAGATTAATGTTGATTTGGATTATAATGTTTAATTTAAATAATCAAATGACTAAATTGTATTTTTTAAAATTTGTGGTATAAGGAGTGTTTTTTTTTTTTTTTTGTGGTGCTTAAGTAAAAAAATAATACAAATAATATGGTGGTGCCAAAAACAATCTATAGGGTGTCGGAAGTATTCATGATGCCGGAAGTGAAACCGTGATGCCGATAGAAACCACATATTTTAAATGATTTACCGGAAATGCTGTTATGTATCTTTATTACACATCAAAACGGTGTAGGCAAAAATGTTTTCCAGAATGTTTTTAGCGGTATAATTTTTCTTTTTTAATCTACAATGTTACTATACCCGTTCCAAAATATAAGTCATTGTATACTTTTTATTTTGTCCTACAATATAGATTACCAACACTTTTTAGGGCGCTTTAGTTATTTAAGCTTGTCAACCGAAATTGTTGCAACAATAAGCTTATGACATAAATCATGTCATGAACAAGCTTGGACTCTCCAAGTTAGGTGAAAAGCCATTAATGCCCTCCCCCCTTATTGATTTGGGGTGATTTACTTAACACTAAAAATGTAATTAACCCTTAATTAAACATCCCATTAAACTTTGCTTAATCCGACCTCCTAAATTAGGGCGGGTAAATTAACCAACCCTAATTTACGCGCCAAAATCGATCGCATCCAATTACTCGCTTCCGCCCTCTCTTTGCAAAGCGAATAACTCGCCGTGTCTCTCCATCGGTGTCCAAATCATTGACCTCGCCGGAACAAACCCTTTCTTTTCTTCTTCTCCGTCAATCATTGTCTTAGCCGAGCCGGGTGGTAATCGAAAGTGGTTTCTTGGCTTTCCATACCGGTATGTGAATTTAGGGAAATTGAGTTTGTTAGTTTACTTACCCCGCGGGATTAGCTTAAACCGTGTGTTTAACTCGAATTGAATTGAAAATGGGGGCGACCCCGATTGAAAATGGATATTTGATTTGAATTGAAATGGTTAAATGTTGAATTGGTGATTTGTGCGCTTATTACCCGGTATGACTACATATATATATATATATATATATATATATATATATATATATATATATATATATATATATATATCTATTTGGTTATATCTAGCCGCATTTCCAGGTGAATGGTAATCGTATTAATCTTAAAATATTGATTATAGTGTGACACAAGTTTAAACTTGTTAATGGCTATGTGAACTTCTATCTCGCATTTGAAGGTGGATTGATTATAGTGTGACACAAGTTTAAACTTGTTAATGGCTATTTGAACGGAATTATGGATTTTGTCTATGTGTATATTGGTTTGTAATTATTGTATTGAATAAAAACAGGATCTCGGTGAAGCGTGATGGAAGATAAAGTTTGTATTTTTATATTTTACCCCGTGGAGATTGAAAAAGACGTCAATGGTCTATGGTCTTGGAAGTATGTAGGGTGTGAATCTGAAGAAGTTTCGACGATTCTGAGTGTCAAAAAGAACATTACATTTGAAGAATTGTATGACATGGTGAAAAATGAGTTGGAAATCGATACAAGTAAGTATGAGTTTGAGATGAAATATATGGTCCCCATTAGTAAAGCTAGACCGATGGTGCTTGATTGCGATAAGCTTGTGAATCGGTTTATATATGTTTGTAATTTAAAACAAGATGCTTTATTAATATGTTTGAAGGAAAAGGAAAAGTGTACCGAGGTTTATGAAAGTCAAGAAACATGTGAAGTAGTAAATGTGTCGGAAAGTCAAGAAACATGTGTTGAAAGAGATGAAGAGACATATGTTGATGTTTTGGCAAATGGGATGAAAGAGATGTTGGATGTAAGAAGAGAAAGCATGGAGACATGTGTTGAAAAGAATGTTAATGAAGAGATAGATGTGGATGTTGTTGGGAATGCCATTGAAGAGATGTTGGATGTAAGAATAGAAAGCATAGAGACATGTGTTGAAAAGACTGTTAATGAAGAGATAGATGTGGATGTTGTTGGGAATGCCATGGAAAGGATGATGGATGTAAGAATAGAAAGCATAGAGACATGTGTCGAAGATTCTCATTTGAACACGGGGGGTGACAATATGGACTTTAATGAGCAACTTGAAGACTCCTTATTGGTGAATTTGGGTGAAGATGTTTATTTAGAAGAATCATATCAGAGAATTAGCATGAGCGGGGCTGATGAATTGTCAAATGAGAATCTTGATGGCTTTGTTGAGAGAAATGAGGTTGTTGATCCCTTGAATGCACCCCCAACTATGGTTAACGTGCAAAGAATTGAACATGAAGACTTTCGTTGTAGCCGTACTGTAGGTGATACTTTAGTGTGCATTCCCGAACATGAAGACTTTCGTGTGAATGATCCGTTTAAATGCAAAAGTTTTTTGGTATTCAAACTTGCGAAGTTGGCTACGAAGTACAAGTTTGAATTCAAAACGCAAACTTCCAAAAAAAGCGTTTATTCAGTTTTATGTGAAGCCGCCGGATGCAAATGGCGTTTGCGAGCCACCAAACTTCAAGCACCATCTGAGCGATTTGTAGTGGTAACGTATGCAAACAAGCATAGCTGCCCACCTATTGCTCCTCGAAAAGACCATAGACATGCTACGCACAAGCTAATTGGCACATACTTTGCCAGAAGGTTTAAAGATGCCAATCGTATT
This sequence comes from Gentiana straminea, assembly GCA_036785695.1. NCBI lineage: Eukaryota > Viridiplantae > Streptophyta > Magnoliopsida > Gentianales > Gentianaceae > Gentiana > Gentiana straminea. The sequence goes on along the minus strand of JAVUPR010000444.1, from coordinate 807,926 downwards.
AACGCACCAAAGGACTTGATGCATGATTTCCAGCAAGAATTTGGATATGATGTAACTTATTGCAAGGCTTACAGGGCTAAGGGTTATGCAGAAGGATTGATAAGGGGTAATCCAAACAAAAGTTGGGGAGAATTACCCAAATATTGTTATAGGCTGAAGGCTAGAAACCCGGACACTGTATATCATATTGAAAAAAGTGATGGGAATGTTTTCAAATACTTTTTCATGGCACTTGGTCAAAGTATTGAGGGATTTTATTTGGCGATGCGGAAAGTCATTTCTGTGGACGGCACGCATTTAAAAACGCGTTATAAAGGGACCTTACTTGTGGCAACATGTCAAGATGCAAATCATCAAATATTTCCACTTGCTTGGGGTGTTGTTGCTTCTGAAAGTATAGAGTCTTGGACATGGTTTTTTGATAAGCTAAAACCCATCATTGGGGACACGAATGATCTTGCGATACTTTCGATCGTGCCGATAGTATTAAAACATCTTTCAAGGCGGTGTTTAAGAATGCGCACCATGGGCATTGCATGTATCACATGCAAAAGAATTTGAGGATGAAATATCCCGTACGTGGTGTGGGAAAGCTCTTTCGTAAAGCCGTAGAGGCCTATACGTGAAGCGAGATTCAAGTTGCATTTCGAAACTTTATGTAGTAAATGTCCGAAAGCTGACGAATATTTGAAAGAAGCAGAATTCCCTATGTGGGCTAGAGCTAAATTTGAGGGATTTCGTTACAACATAATGACCACAAACCATGCCGAGTCTGTGAATGCTAGGCTAAAGCGTGCACGAGAATTTTCAATTGTTGGGTTGATTGAACATATCCGGGAGATGTTATAGGATTGGTTTGCTAAAAGAAATGAATGCCAAGATGCTCTTACTCCCAAAATTGAAATCGAAGTGAACAAAAGCTTCGAGTCAGCGAAACTATTTTCAGTTAATACACTTTCCTCAGATAAGTATGATGTTCGTGAAAAGGATGCCGTTATTTCTTACATCGTTGAGTTGGATTTGAAGACTTGTACATGTAAAAAATTCCGTATGGATATGTATCCATGCGAGCATGCAACTCGCTCGTGTTGAAGTATACATGGAAGCAAGCCTCCAAGTATTGCACTTGGTATTACGTCGTCAATTGTTGGAGGCTAGGTTATTCCAAATGTGTGTATCCACTTCAAAATGAAGATGAATGTGTGTATCCCGATGATGTGCTTAACGATGTGGTTTTGCCACCGAAGGTGCCAAAGAGACAAAGTGGACGGCCATCAAAAAAGAGGAAACGCTCGGCCGGGGATAGAAAGACGAAGTATGTTTGTGGAAAATGCGGTGTCAATGGTCATTACGCTTCCACTTGTAAGAGTTTGATTGGTGGAGAAATGCTCACCAAATGACACACTCTACTTTGCCATGATAAGGTATTGTATGGATTAATATTTAGAGTTCTTTTTATATTCAATCATGTTACATTGCATTAAGCTTGTTACCTTTTTTCTTTGACAATGTTACAGGAAGGCGATGGGATACATATTGTGGCTGTTTAAGTATTAGTGTTGATGAAGAGGATGAGATGTTTACATATTGTGGATGTTTAATCATTGAGGATGATTGGTTGATGTGTAAGATTCGAAGACGTAACTTGTGTTGTATTTTGAATAATGGAAAGTGATGTGTTGATGTGTTTGTTTGTTATTGTATTTTTTTTTTTTTTTGAGAAGAGTTATTGTATTTTGAATAATGGCAAATTCTATGTGTTGGTTGTTCTTCTTTGGTTGATTGGTTAATGTTTAAATCCGGAAGATGTAGATGATGTTGAATTTTGAATGATGGCAAATTGATGTGTTGGTTGTTCTCATTTGTTTAATGTGAAGGGAAGTTGTTCGAGTGTCACGAATGTGGTGTTTTGCGTCCATTAAGGGTGTTGTAAAACATTCACTCTAGAAACGAGTTTAAACTTGTGTCGGCCCCGGAAACAAGTTCAAGCTTGTGTAGCCCCATGAAACGGGTTTAAGCTTGTAAAACATTTATGTGTTGGTTGTTCTCATTTGTTTAATGTGAAGGGACGTTGTTTGAGTGTCACGAATGTGGTGTTTTGCGTCCATTAAGGGTGTTGTAAAACATTCACTCTAGAAACATGTTTAAACTTGTGTCGGCCCTGGAAACAAGTTCAAGCTTGTGTTGCCCCAGGATACGGGTTTAAGCTTGTAAAACATTCACTCACGAATGTTGATTGTTCTCCTTTTTGTTTAATCTGATAACCATTCAAATCATTCAAATAACCATTAGATAAGAAAACCAAATGAAATGTACGAAATATACGAGAGAAATACGAATACCAAGAAATTAAGTTTTTATTTCGTAAGATGACATACGAAATAAAAGGTTAGACAAGTAATAGTCAATAATACAAGTTTCTTTTGAGATGAATTGTTCCCTACCCCGGTCTTCTCAAGTAGTGTCTCCGTGCGAGCAATCCTTTCTCTACCATGGAGTAACATTTGAACCATGGAATCGAATTGCGACCTCTCAATAACTCGGTGACGTTGATCTCAACTTGTTCATTTTTTTTTGCATCATTGTCTCGCATGCACTTTATCATTTCAATATCATTTTGAAGGACACCGATTGTGCATTCAAGTTTATCTCGTTTTCTTCATCAAGTTCACGAGGTAACATCTTCATGTGGCCTAATAGATGAAGACACCTTGCCATATGGCCCAGTAGATGAAGACACTTTGCCATATGGCCCAGTAGATGCAGACACCTTGTCCCGCCATATGAAATAGTCACATTTGACTTCATCATCCTGCAAAATAAGAAATTCCGATTATTATACAGACACATTATCCCTTGAAAGTAAATGGAAAGTATAACCAAAAAAATTAGTCATACCGGCCAATAAGGACAACCGTAGAACAGTCTCCCTGGGTTAGCATCTGTTCCTGAAGTCACCAATTTTGCAGGAACGCCACATTTGCATAACAATGTACGCTCATGAAATGTCCCAGATTCATTTACCTTGCTAGAAGAACTGGAAATCGGAGAAGTACCCTTCATATTTTGCTTCAGGTTCGTTTCAAAGTTGCAGGGCACTATGAAAAGAATTGTGCATAATTGAGTATTAAATGGTCTGTCTATATCTCAAATAAATAACTAAACGCCCCTAACAAGTACTCCCGATTCACAAGAGTGCAATCTATGAGTGAATTTGACTGCTGCTTCGTTTCAAAAAAAAAACATAATTCATAAGAGCATAGTAACTCACCAAAATTAGCTCTGTTAAGTAATTGATGTCTAGGTAAATTCACCCCAATCTGTTAGAAATTAGCTCAAATTCACAAAAATGTAACCAAATTTCTGGAAAAACAAAAGAGTTGCCTCGGAAAGCCCCTGGAAGAAAAGCTAAAACAAAAGAGCAGAGTAACTCACCAAAATTCTGTTAAGTAATTGATGTCTAGGTAGATTCACACAAATATGTTAGCTCTGTTAAGGCAATGATGCTCTGTTAATTCACACAAATATGTTAGAAATTAGCTCAAATTCAAAAAAATGGTGCCAAATTTCTGGAAAAACAAAAGAGTTGCCTCGGAAAGCCCATAGAAGAAAAGGTAAAACAAAAGAGCAGAGCAACTCACCAAAATTAGCTCTGTTAAGGCAATGATGCTCTGTTAATTCACACAAATATATTAGAAATTAGTTCAAATTCAAAAAAATGTAACAACATTGTGGAAAAACAAAAGAGGTACATCGGAAAGCCCCTGAAGAAAAGCTAAAACAAAAGAGCGAGTAACTCACCAAAATTAGCTCGTTAAGGCATTGATGCCCTGTTAATTCACACAAATATGTTAGAAATTAGTTCAAAATCAAAAAAATGTAACAACATTCTGGAAAAACAAAAGAGGTACTTCACAAAGCCCATAGAAGAAAAGCTAAAACAAAATAGCAGAGTAACTCACCAAAATGAGCTCTAGTTGGTTTCTTTAATGGAGATTTTGAAGGTTGAATGGTGGGAAGATCAAAAGAGGGAAACACATCAATGAAAGGGGTGGGGGTGTACTTGGGTTGGTTAGAGGGGTTAGTTGTGGGTGAAGAATTCGAATCAAATCAAATAGGGGACTGATTGAAAATTTCTAAATTTTCGCCGATTCTTAGCGGGAAAGCAGGCCCCCAAAAATTTTGGTTGCAACAATTGAGAGGGGAGCAGCTTAAGGGCGGGAATTGATGATGATGGAGGGGGAGAGAAGGGTTCCGATCACAAAATTAACAAAAAAAAAATCAAAATAATTATTCTAGTTACATCATTTGATTGATTATATTTATTTATTTATTTATTTATTCTAGTTACATCAATTGATTATTAAAAAAAATAGTTAATACATACATCTTCTTACTACTAAATAAAAATTAATAATAATAATTAAAACAAAATTAAACGGACTCCGATTCCATTAGAACTACTTATTGAGTGACATATACTCACGTAAGACACCCTAAACGGACTTATTGTGTGACATACTCACGTAAGACACCCTAAACGGACCGATTGAGTGACATACTCACATAACACACCCTAAACGGACATATTGAGTGACATACTCACGTAAGACACCCTAAACGGATGATTGAGTGACATACTCACGTAAGACACCCTAAACGGACCGATTGAGTGACATACTCACGTAACACACCCTAAACGGACCGATTGAGTGACATACTCACATTAGACACCCTAAACGGACTTATTGAGTGACATACTCACGTAAGACACCCTAAATGGACTTATGGTGTGACATACTCACGTAAGACACCCTAAACGGACTTATTATGTGACATACTCACGTAAGACACCATAACCGGACTTCTGATTCAATTAGGACTAATTGAGTGACATACTCACATTAGACACCCTTAATGGACTGATTGAGTGACATACTCACGTAAGACACCCTAAACGGACTGATTGAGTGACATACTCACGTAACACACCCTAAACGGACTTATTATGTGACATACTCATGTAAGACACCCTAAATGGACTAATTGAGTGACATACTCACATTAGACACCCTAAATGGACTGATTGAGTGACATACTCACGTAAGACACCCTAAACGGACTGATTGAGTGACATACTCACGTAACACACCCTATACGGACTAATTGAGTGACATACTCACATTAGACACCCTAAACGGACTTATTGAGTGACATACTCACGTAAGACACCATAACCGGACTTCTGATTCAATTAGGACTACTTATTGTGTGACATACTCACATAAGACACCCTAAACGGACTTATTGAGTGACATACTCACGTAAGACACCCTAAACGGACTTATTGAGTGACATACTCACGTAACACACCCTAAACGGACTAATTGAGTGACATACTCACATTAGACACCCTAAACGGACTTATTGAGTGACATACTCACGTAACACACCCTAAACGGACTAATTGAGTGACATACTCACATTAGACACCCTAAACGGACTTATTGAGTGACATACTCACGTAAGACACCCTAAATGGACTTATGGTGTGACATACTCACGTAAGACACCCTAAACGGACTTATTATGTGACATACTCACGTAAGACACCATAACCGGACTTCTGATTCAATTAGGACTACTTATTGTGTGACATACTCACATAAGACACCCTAAACGGACTTATTGAGTGACATACTCACGTAAGACACCCTAAACGGACTGATTGAGTGACATACTCACGTAACACACCCTAAACAGACATATTGAGTGACATACTCACATAAGACACCCTAAACGGACCGATTGAGTGACATACTCACGTAACACACCCTAAACAGACATATTGAGTGACATACTCACATTAGACACTCTAAACGGACTTATTGAGTGACATACTCACGTTAGACAACTTGATTGATCTTCCTCTTGTAGGTCTGCATCGTCTCTTTCAGATTTGCCACCTCACAGTCTCTTGATTCAACCTCCTCAACCACCTTCACGTTGATGTTCTCGGTTTCATGAAGAAGTTCCCATCTCTGTGCCATCATGTCTTGCTTTTGCTCCTCCAGTTGGTGCATAAATTCCTTCCTTAACCGCTTCATCTCTTCCTCCAGTTCTTGCTTGAATATGATTCGAATTTGTTGCCTTTCTTCCTCCAGCATTTTCATGAATTCGTTTCTTTCCGTTGCCATTTTTTTTTCTTTGATGTGCTTCCTGATTTAGAGATATACGGTATTTATCTTAGCATCATCCCAGAATATATATAGCCTAGGTTAACCCTAGGTTAATTGTAGTTGAAACAATTAAATGGATGCGGCGTTTCACTTTTCAAAAACTGACTTTGTAGTTGAAACAATTCCAACGCTTCATAAACCTTCATGACTTTGGTAGTTGAAACGAATCAAAGCCTTGTATTCACATTTTCTAAATCAAATTCCACCTTTTATTTAAAAAAACCAAAACAAATTCATTTTGAGAACCTTTCCTATAATAATTAATCCTTCAATAATATCACAACGTACTCAATCAACTACCTTATTATATCGTGAGTATTTTAATGTTAAACCATAGTATTAATTAAGGAGTATGGTTTAATTTTATTCTATCGTGATTAATCTTTATTTATCTTCATATATCTATCAAAATAAAAATTTCTACCCAACTTTAACTTTGTGTCCAGTTATATGGTTTTGTTTTAAACTTGATTATAGGGTTTAAACTTGAAAATCAGTTCCAAAATGAACATAAGTAAGAAATGAAGTACAATTACATGCACAACCAAAAATGTAAATGTTGATGATACTAACCTTTGGCTATTATTCCATCATCCTGCCTTTTATATGAATAACACACATTAGCATTTATGCCAGAATTCTTTAAGGCAAGGATATCTTCAACAAGCAGTCTGCCGTCTTCATTCCTAGATCCACCGTTAATAGCCATTACAACAGAGACAGAGTCAGATTCCACAACAACCTGGGAGACACCATAGTCCTTAGCAATCCACAAAGCTTCTTTGATAGCCGGCAATTCTCCTTGAAGGATGGAGTTTCTTCCCATAAATCCCACGAATCCTCTATACAATATTCCATTACCGTCTACGAAGACCCCACCAATGGCCACCATGCCTCTACCATTCTCATCAATATCCATGCACTGGCATAAGTGTTGACCTTAATCCAAATTTCGGCGGGAGGTTCCAAAGCAATCCAATGAGGCTCCTTCATAACAAGAATACATTAATTAGAACATCCAATAGTCATAACAACATTATACATGTGTTAAAATCAAATTTAAAGCATGATTTTTTTTTTAATACTAAGAATGGACTTTAGGGAGATGAGCCCCACATGCTGATGGTACAAGAGTCTCCAGTCTGTAGTTGCATGGTTGCTCCAAGTAAAGGCAGGTCCAGAGTAGCCCAAATCTATCAAGTTACAATTGCCGACATTGAAGTTGAAGTTATCAATCCTACAAAGATTATTCTCGAGATGACAAGATGAATTCTATTTGGGCGGGCTTCAATACGATTAATATCGAGCAAATCGAATTCCAAATGATACAAATACCTCCGCATCTTCCAATAGGAGGAGGATAATGTATGGAACCCGTAAAACCAATCTTAGCAATGACTTTAAAGGCTTTTTTCGCCTGGACGGTTTCAAGAAGGACCGCCACATCGTTTTCGTTTCAAAAGAAGCTCTTTGATGTGCCTCCTAAATTCTTTGGAGCCAGCACCTCTGCAATTCCAAATGATGATCTTAATGATACCAGTGTGATGAGAGGGGATGTTCTCAAAAGACAAAAAATTACTATGAATCATTGCTTCCAGGAATTCCAACTTGGGATCCTTCGGTCCTACTGATGATAGACTCACATTCCACATCTGAATCATCTCCTTCCAGTCTATGGCTATTGTGCAGTCCTTCGCCCTGTGCACATATTCAACCATCAAACAAGACTCCACCTCCCCAAGTAGATGTATATTTGAGTTTAGTTTGGTCCTGTGCCATAAAATTCTCGCCATTCTCTTCAATAGAGGCTTGGTATTGTTGCTTTGTTAGGTTTACAAGTGACTTGTCTCCACTCTTTAGATTGAAAAATAAAAGGAATGGAAAATGATTTTGACACACAATTTCTGTGTCATTATCCCCCGAAATAAGTGATTGTGTGGTCCAGAATTTTTGTGTTATTTTGTTTTCTTTTTAAGTGTTAAAATGTGTGGTTATAAAGTGTTGTGTGGATGAATTATGTGTACCAATTCTGTGCCTAAATCACTATCCGGAATGGAATTTAAGCTATGACTGGAAAAGCAATGACCTAGAAAATCCAAAAAGATTCCTGGGGTCATTTTACGAGTTACTTTAAGCAATGTCTGTGACATTGTACCATTATTGGTGCATCAATATTATTTTATTAATTGTACTTTTCATTTGCAGACCCCCCCTTTTTTATTGTACTTTTTATTAATTGCAGAAACATATACGGAGTATAAAGGTTATTCTTCTTTATTCATCCAAATCCCCTCCCTTCTTATTCTACTATTTTATTAATTGCAAACCTTAATACCCTAATTTATTTGCATGCATGCAACAACTGATGTATAAGAAACTACATCCATACGTTTCAAAAAACAAAAGAAACTACGTCCATGATATCATTCAAACAAATAATAAAACACTTAAAAAGATAATATTCTAAATGATTTCATAAGAAAAAGTTATTACATAATATCAAAACAGACTGATAATATTATAAATAATTTCAAGTTCATAAATATTTTACAACATAATATTATTAAAGAAAATACAAATATGTAGATAAAGTGGGGTTTGGATGGGGATGGGATTTGATCACATGCCGTGATCCGAGAACTCTATAACATGCTCTCTTATCGGGAGAGTTTGTGGTCGAACCCCAACTCCACTTGGGGCCAAAGAAACATTATTCTTCCCCGGCCATGGCATCATGCGATAGTGCACGAATGCAGATGCACATCGCACTGCAATTTTGTAAGCATCATTGCACAGTCGTATCAGATCGTTGATTTTCTTTTTGACTGTTTTGATGTTGTCATTGATATACGCCACTTCAAGATACATGGAATCCGACTCCTGTGTCATCCATATTTTCAGTTGATCAATTTCATAATGGCATTCATGTCTTCGCGCGTCCAATTTTCTTTCCAATTCTTCAACTCCGGTTTCTTAAATCTGCGATCTCCTTAGTATGCTTATCCATTTTCTTCTTCTGCTTTTCTGTTTTTATTTGTAATAAATATGAATTGTACACCTGTGGTAATACAACTATTTAAAGGCCCATTTTATCTTTTTTTAAAGGTGGTGGCGTCTCTTCGATTTACCCTACCATGACACCCTTCAGATTGATATCTGTATGAGACCCTTCAGATTGATATATGTATCTTTTCGATTTACACTACCATGAGAACCTTCACATTAGTAACTGTATCTCTTCGATTTACACTATTAGGAGACCCTTCACATTCGTATCTCTTCGATATACTACTATTTATAGGTCCATTTTATCATTTTTTAATAGTTTAATTCCAGTTCTTACCCGCAACAATCTCAAACATGTCTCATTGACCGAAACAATCTTGAACTTGTGTAACGTTAAATCAAACTTGTGTCAAAACAATCTTGAAACTGTGTAAAGTTAAAATTAAGAAATGAATCCATTATGTTAAGCAATTTAATGACAAATTATCAAATATTATAACAAATCATCATTTATAATGTTAAGCAATTTAATGAATCAAACCATAGCATGGATTATGGAATTGTATAATGTTAATCAATTACAATTACAATTAACGTTAACTATGTTGATTTGTATAATTCTTTAAGAATCAATAAATTAACTTCTTCATTTCAATGGGTCAAATTTTCTAACAAATAATGTTAACCAACTAATGAATCAAACCTAGTTCTCAAACATGGAAGAAAATAACAATTACAAATACAATATACATAATAATAAGAATGAAACCAAATTTCTCCTCCAAAAGATTCTTCTTCAAAATAACAATTACCAATACAAACCCTAGTTCACATCATAAGAGAGAATTACAATTACAACTACAATACATAATAATAATTACACATTTTTCAAACACCATTGTTCTCCTTTCAAACACCCTGATTCAAAAGAACAATTACACATTTTACTTCTCCTTCAAACCGTTCTTCTTAAAAACGAATCAAATTGTTTATAATGACATCTTAGTTTATGGTTTTCATAACCAAAACCCTCATAGACGGTGACGGTTAACATCTATGGCCGAAATTCCCATGAAAGCAATTCCCCAACCAACTTCTTTCTCCAATCTGGAATATGCTTCTTCCCAATCAATGATATATTCACTCTTCCCAACATGAACTCCACATATTTAAGAACGAACATGCCACAATCAGATCTACCAAATTACAACAATTACAAGATAATAAGTTAGTCACAAAATCGAAAACCTTAATAATCTCTATATATATTGCATAAATATAAATTATCAAACATACCCATTCTCTTGAGAGGGACACTTCGCGCTCAACACCGCTAGCTTTTTCTCAGAATACTTCTCATAGCCTTTTACAAACTTCTGCATTAAAAGCGGTATGACAACTTGCATAGGCATGACACACCTTGCAAGAATCACTTTTCTAATATGCCCCGGTATGTCTTTGTCATACACGAAAATTATCCTAGCACTCGCATCAATTTTCAAAAGAAACCAATGATCACTCTCTATCATCGGCACATACAATGTCTTGCAACCTTCCCATGGTGTGCTACATTCCGGAGTCGTCCCGTTCACAATATGCCTAAATATTGAATTAAATTCTGATTCTCTTGAGCGTTTCATGTTTAGTGTGTGGAAGTTTTTGACATATGTTGCAAATTGAGTATCAAGGACACGGGCTTCTTGGTCAAACAGATTCGGGTACTTTAAGCATCGCCGGCGAACTTCACATAATGAACTATCCAACACCTGAATATAAATGATACTACTTAACAATAGCATACATTTCAATATAAACTGCTGTGTTTTTGTAAAATCTAAAGCATATACTACTTACGTTGCTTGGCAAGCTCTGCCCGCGGTTCGCAATTCCTTTCAAAATCCTCACTTCGATATCAGCGTCAACCAACTTTACACGTTCACTGTGTAAATCAAAAGGAAGAAAAATCAAATTAATCATCAAAATAGGGTTTACAAATTAGGGTTTAAACGCCCCTTATTTTAAGTGTATGACATTGATACCTGTCTTCACATGAAGCCAAAAACTTGTCAACACGCTTCTCAGCACGGTATCCATTTTTCGGAACGGATCATACTCATCAACCTTCTTCACTTTCCTCTTTTTCGCTAGTTTTATAGGAGGGCTGTCACAAGCTCTTCTTTTCTTCGGCGTCAGCGGTAGATCGAAACGTACGACTTCATAAAACATTCAATGACGTAATTACTTTGGGTTACACATATATGCCTATTGACATAAACTCAAATTAATTATTTTTGTAAAACTACCTTTTACACCTTTTTTCCTGCCCTCTTCTTCCAAATCATCCCGATCGTCTTCGTCTTCGATTTCCAAAACATCCCTTTTACTCACCTCGCCTCTCTTTTCGCCTAAGGCATTACCTAGTCATAATTTCAAAAAACAAAATTTTATGAATAAATTAGTTCTATCACAAACAAATATAGGACAAATTTACCATTATACCTTCGCCGTTTGGGTTTCCCTCAACACTGCCTACAGTACTCGCAGCAGGTTTCTCCACGACGTTCACATCTTCATCACCTTTCCCCCTCGTTTATAATAGCCGGTTCTTCTTCCTCTCTTATCTCGCCTTGCTCCTCCTCCATGCCTCCTTCCATACCCTCGTTTATGATTTCATCAGCTTCCTCCTCCATCTCTTCAACTACGGGATTTCCTAATCATAATTTCAAGAAACTAAATGTTATAAACTAATTCTCTCACCAATCTCACCAAAACACATATAGGACAAATTTAACATTATAAACTAATTCTCTCACCAATCTCACCAAAACACATAAAAGACATATTAATTACCTTCTCCGTTTGGGTTTCCCTCACCTTCCTCCCTTATATTAGCTTGTTCCTCCTCTATGCCACCATTTACATCATAATTTCAAGAAATAAAATGTTATGAACTAATTCTCTCATCAAAATACATAATGAACAAATCAAAAGGACAAGATTCACATTATACCTTCACCGTTTCGGGTTTCCTCGACCGTTTCCTCAACCGGGGCATTAGGTTCATCCCCTACCTCCTTCTCTTCAACTACGGCCGTTTCCTCAACCGGGGCATTAGGTTCATCCCCTACCTCCTTCTCTTCAACTACGGCATTTCCTAATCATAATTTCAATAAATAAAATGTTATAAACTAGTTCTCTCCTTTATAAACAACATAAAGGACAAATTTAACTTCATACCTTTGCCGTTTCGGGATGCCTCCACAGTTTCATCTTCCACTTCATTCAACTCTTCATTACCTTCCATTTCACTTGCATGTATAGCATCATTTTTGCATTTTTCACATGCACAACAAAGACGAACCTCCATCAATTTAACTTTACGCCGGAGCGTATCCACTAAAGCGCACATTCTTTTGTTCTCTTCAAAGAACTTTTACCAACTCTTCGCACATTCTTTTGTTCTCTTCACTCACAAAGAATTTTTACCAATTCTTTTAACTTTTCATAATCAACGTTACCCGTTGATTGCTCGTGTGCATTGTCGGTTTCATCATCTTCAACTTCATCTTCCCGGGGCATCAAAAAATAAGCCTTTTCCTTTTCGAACTTCGGATGGAACCAACTTTCGAACCGCCTCCACCTCGCATTATATACTACTCATAAATAATGTGGAGGTTGCATGTACATACCAAACTTAATATACAAATTAAACATCACCACCTCCCTCGATTGAAGAAGAAGTTGAATTACGTACGAGCCGACCCTTTTACCGCTCCCCACTTCATCAACCTTGGGAGAGCATTTTCGTCAAGAATCTCGGCAAACTTCCTTAAAGAAGGAATAGCTTCAAGTGCCCAAACCTACGATGCATTTACATTCAAGTGATGGACCGAACATAATCATAAAACTTTATCAAGTTATATATATATATATATATATATATATATATATATATATATATATATATATATATATATATATATATATATATATATATATATACATACATATATATATATATATATATATATATATATACAGAATTAAAACACGGGATTTGGCTTATACATACCTTCAAAGCGTGCGGAAAACCATATAAAGTATATCCGATCGGGGGATTTTTGAAAGAATCCCTCATGTCCCTCCTCCAAACATAGATAGTGGCTTCATAAGAAGCGTTTCCCCATGGATACTTATTGAAAGCATCCAAATCCTCAACCAACTTAAAGATCCACCAACCCACCGCACGTCTCTCTTCCGATCCCCACACAACGTACGTCAATATAACGATCAACCCAAGTTTGTAACGGTCATTAGCATCCTTAATGCGATTAAACTTTGCCCGTACATCCTTCCTATACACTTTCGATGAGTTTTTAAAATACTTATTAACTAATCTAGACTCTTTTCCTACCCCTTTATCGACATTGCTACCGTCGCCAACCAAGAGACCACTAACCAGCGCAAATTCTTCTACACTAAATCGTATTATTTTGCCTCCGACTTTGAACCAAAAAACTTTGGCATCTACATTCCATGGACTCGCTAACCTCATTAACAACTGATGTATTATCATGTTGGCTTGCATATCCTTCAAATGGATTAAGTGTCCAAAACAAGACTGCTCCAACATTTCTTTGTGCGTGTCATTAAGCTTTTCATAAACTTCTATTGTTTTACCAATTGAACAACGGGAAACAACTTCACATTTTGTAGACCTTTCTTCTTCGCTAAGTGCATAAATCAACGGCATTTTTTCAACTTATCTATAACCAACAAAATAAGAAATTTCAATTCAATCGAATTAAAGAACAAATGAATGTGAATACACAGTTGAAACAAATAAGAAATTTCAATTCAACACCAACAACTAATAACACATCACCGGCATTGTTTGAGCTAACAAATGATTTGACACCAAAAAATTTAACTAATCACATCCCCAAAATCATACATGCACACCACAAAATTTAACTAATCGCATCCCAAATCATACATGCACATACCAATATGCGTGATTTATAACCCACCAACAAAATCGTACCTTTTGCAGATTCGCTCGAATGTTCCAATCGCCTCCTTCAAGTTTCTGTTCTTCGTTGATCAGCTTCCGGTTGGAGTATAGAGAATGTTGAGGAGATTTGTTTATCACAAGTTCGACCCCGTGTTCATGCGGCTTTTTATCTTCATTAGTTAACAATTATTTCATTAATGATAGTCAATGGGACATTAACTTGCAAATTAATGACATTCAACCACTTTATTAATTTATATAAAAAATTCTAAAATGACTTATATTTTAAAACGGAGGTGATATGTTTTTAGCGGTATAGTTTTTCTTTTTTAATTTACAATGTTAATTAGGGGTGAACAAAAAAACCAGAAACCAAACCAACCGGCCGAACCAAATCGAACCAAACCGGAAAGGTATAAACCGTGGTTTTTTGGTCGGTTTTTGTATCGTAAAAAACCAAACCGTAAAAAACAATTTGGTTCCAATTTAAAAAAATGAAAACCGTTTAAAACCGGACCAAACCGGATTTTATATGTATACATACATACATGTATATATATATATATATATATATATATATATATATATATATATATATACACACACACACACACACATACCTACGTCTATTAATACTTTAAAACATCAATGCGTTTTTTCGGTCCAACTCAACTTGTTTAAACTTTGTAATTGTAATGCATTAATGATCAATTACTAATCTCATATCCTAAAGATTCATATTTTGTTGATCATTTCACGACTTGTCTTTAATTTCCAATCATTTAAGAGATTCTCGAGCATACGTCGCTCACAACTCACCACCGCTAACTCTTTCTTCTCTTTCTACTTCCTCAAGACCAATATTTGAATTATGTGAATGCTTATTTGTATGACTTACTTCTTCTAATGATGTTGATGAATTTAATCATGGACATTTTCCGATTTGTTCATTTGTTAGGTTTGACATCTTATATAAATAAATGCATTTATATACATTAGTTTTATATAAGTTTGTCTTTTATTTGCTTATAATTAGATTATGTTGGACAATAACATTGTTGAGATAATCAAAATATGAGTTGGTGTTTTGGAGAAAATAAAATGATTTAATACGTTCTAACTAAATAAAGTTCAAAACTATATCACATGTTTTTTTTCGTTTGAAATGCGTGAAAGTTACCTATATTTAATTTATCTCTCGCTTACTTACTAACAAACGCATTCCTCTTTCTTCCTTGACCATACTCAAAATATTATTTTGTCAAATGGATTTTGAGATTTATAAATGATATTCAATAATATAAACGACTAACGATTAGTTCATTATTAGTATTTTATGAAATCGATGATTCATTAATGAATTGAAATGAGTAAGAGATGACTCTTTCATTATCTTGTTCGTCCCAAACTTTGGAATTCAATTGTAGGTGTCGATTTCGTTGTGTTGGATGGTATGAAATATGATTGGTTTTTGATCTTTAAGATTCGTACGTAGATTAGTTAAATATAAAACATTTGTTAAATCATCTCATTGGATTTACTAGCATAATAAGTACTAATGTATTACATATATTATCATTTGTTGTTACGATATGCGCACTTGCGATTTCCTATCAATAATTTTAATCGTTTTAAGAAAAACCGTAAAAAACCGAACTGTTCGAACCAAACCGACCGAACAAATTGGTTTACGTCCGAAAACCGTTCTAGTTTGGTTTCAAAATCGAAAACCGTATAAAATTGCTTTGGTTTTAAAAAACGGAAAAAACCAGCCGAACCGGACCATGTTCACCCCTAATGTTAATTTTCCTGTATAAATAAAAAGGAAAGACAAGAAAAGAAAAGAAAAGAAAAGGAAAGGAAAGGAAGGAAAGAAAGAAAGAAAGAGTCGAAGAGAGGGGGTATCAAGACAAGGAAATTGGACAGCATCCGTCACTGGACCCTGCAATAAAGCCTAAGAAAGAGAAAGGCACAAATCTTTCCGCACAGCACATGCACTCTTAAATCTCTTGGAGTTGGGGGTATACTATAATCCACCCAAATCTCTTCTTCCCACTATTCCATCCCAATCCCACCACGTCTCTTTTCTTCTTGTCTGTAGCGGTCTCTTTCTGAATTCGCGCTGGGCACCCTTCTTCATCGTCTTATAGAGAGTGTGACTTCATTCATTATATTCTCCTGTGGATTTTTGGTTCTGATTATTTCACATTTGGATGTGGTTTAATAAGCAAGCTCTCACGGCTGTGGAGTATGTTCTCATTGTTGTCTTTTTGTTTTTTTTGTTTTCCTTTTGATTAAAGAAAATAAAGGATAGTGTACTTATTTTTGAGTGATGTTTTTGTACTCTGTCGTACGTTTCCTTTGACTTGTGGGATTTTGTGTTTGGGTTTTTTTTTTTTTTGTGTGTGTGTTTTATTTTCTCTCCGTTGATCAAAATGTTCATCTAAGCAATCACTTCTAGGTTTAGTAGATTTTATGTACTGTTAAGAATTTGATTATCATGCGTTAATATTTCTCAAAATTTCCCTTTTAGTTTCCTTTGTGGGATTTTATTCTCTGTTTATTTGGCTAATCTTTCTTTTCTGTTTTGTAAGATTCGTTATTGTTTCCTCTTGAATTATCCAGGACCGTGAAGTTTTTTCCTTGAACTGCAATACATTGTTGGAGCCTGATGATTTTTCGCAAGTATTGGCCTCTTGGTTTGTCTTTGGTTTGGGGTTCTCATTAATGGGCTGTGCTTATTCAAAAGGTTGTATTGGGGAGATATGTGTACCAAGACAAGTGAAAGTTAAGGAACCTGAAAATGTAAAAGTTACCGATGCTGCATTTGTCTCTCATGGGTCTACGGATGTGGATGAAGGGGAAAATAGAGACCTGTTCGGTGATTTAGGTTCAGCAAGGGATCACGAAATCGGTATAACCAGACTGTCTAGAGTGTCATCGCAGTTTTTGCCACCTGAGGGATCAAGAACTGTAAATGTTCCATCAGGGAATTATGAATTACGTTACTCATTTCTATCTCAGAGGGGATACTATCCCGACGCACTAGACAAAGCTAATCAAGACAGTTTCTGCCTCCATGCTCCGTTTGGATCAAGCATGGATGATCATTTCTTTGGCGTGTTTGATGGCCATGGAGAATTCGGGGCTCAGTGCTCCCAGTTTGTGAAGCAGAAATTATGTGAGAATCTGCTTCGGAACAGCAAGTTTCGTGTGGATGCGGTTGAGGCATTGCATAGTGCTTTTTTGGAAACCAATTTGCAGTTACATGCCGATCCTTTGGATGACAGCATGAGTGGGACTACTGCAATTACTGTATTGGTTCGTGGTAAGAACATTTTTGTTGCTAATTCAGGTGATTCAAGAGCTGTTATAGCTGAGAGAAGAGGGAAAGACATAGTGGCTGTTGATCTTTCAATTGATCAAACACCATTTCGACCAGATGAATGTCAAAGGGTAAAGCTTTGTGGAGCAAGAGTTCTCACACTTGATCAAATTGAGGGACTTAAGAGTCCAGATGTGCAATGCTGGGCCAATGAAGGAGATGATGGAGATCCCCCCAGGTTGTGGGTACAAAATGGGATGTATCCTGGTACGGCCTTTACAAGGAGTTTGGGTGATTCTGTGGCTGAAACTATTGGTGTTGTTGCAAATCCAGAAATAGCTGTTTTTGAGCTTACTCCCATTCATCCTTTTTTTGTCATTGCCAGTGATGGAGTCTTTGAGTTCCTTTCCAGCCAAAGTGTCGTGGAAATGGTGAGAAACTTTTTTCCATACTTCAAGTAATGTGGCAAAACCAATGATTAACATTCAATTCTCTTGGCTATGATGGATATCATGAAAAGTATTGTAATTGGGTTGTATGCTAGCTGGGAGGAGCTCAGAATATCAGTTGTGTTTTCATGTTGAAGTCTTTCGACAGGGTTTTCAATTAAAGTACAAATTTACGTGGGTGAACATTACCTGCTACTCATGTTTTCTTCTACCAAATACTAGGGCTTAGAGAATGCCTCATGTACTTTTAATGGAAAATGTTGGCTATTTTGGATTTTAGTCTGATTCTCCAGATAGCGTGTAAATGTTTATGGAAAGAAGTCATGGATACTTTCCATGTTTGTTTATCGTTGAGTTGAAGGACTTTCGTAGCATAGTAAGGCTTTAAAGTTCTTCTTCCAATCGCTCATCATTTTTGACAAGGATCTTGCCGCCATGCATTCAAAATAATTTACTTGTCATAACCTTTACACCATTGGCATAAATTTTTTTTGGTCGACATTTTAGAGCAGAATTTGCGAATCTATGATGCACAATAATCATATGTGGGATAGTGTAGCATGTAAAGAAGAACTACTTCTAATGCATGCCGTAATTCTATTGTTTTGTAACCTCGGCCCATGTTCTTAAGTAAATGATACAAATGATAGATTCCTATGATTGTATCTGTGCCGAAAAAATTATTCCCTGTTAAATGTTTCACTTTTGTGAAAATGATAAACAAACATTACTCTTTTGTTCTGGGGCCAATGTTCTACCATTTCACTGAAAATGACCTTTTAATCTTTTCAAATTATTGGACTTGTACAGAATCAAAAGGTTGCTCATTCTGTCATTGTCTTTTCCAGGTTGCCAAGTATAAGGATCCTCGTGACGCTTGTGCTGCGATAGTGGCCGAGTCATATCGCCTTTGGTTACAGTTTGAAACTCGTACAGATGATATTACCGTGATTGTTGTGCACATCAATGGCCTTTCTCCAGTAAGGATCCCCCTTTCTCTTTGCCTCATTGCCTGCCACATTATTGTTAAATTTGTGTACTTATTTGAAGTAATATGTACCGTGAAAATGTTTATTTTATTTTTATTTTGTATCAGGTTTCTGATCGTCAATCACCTAGTCCCGATGCGATTTTGAAGCCCCCACTACCCCAAGTTGTGGAGGTGTCTGGATCAGAGTCTCCTTCAGTTATGGGATGGAATTCAAGGAACCAGCGTGTGAGGCATGACCATTCGAGAGCACGACTCCGAGCTATTGAAAATAGTTTAGAAATGGAGCAAGCATGGATACCACCTTCTCCAGCCCATAGGAAAACCTGGGAAGAAGAAGTAAAAATTTACTTTCTTGTGTTACTCCTTTATGATTCCGAATATGTCTTTTTATGGGAGAGAAGTTGTTATATTCCTCCAAAATCTCCTTTTTATGGCAGGTGATTTATTTATTAAAATGCTCATATGACAGGCGCACATTGAACGGGCTTTGCATGATCATTTTCTTTTTAGGAAACTGACAGATGCCCAGTGTCATGTTTTGTTGGATTGCATGCAAAGAATTGAGGTTCAACCAGGAGAGGTTGTGGTAAAGCAGGTAAACACCTTTCTGTTGATATAAGGCATGCAAATTCTGCAAGTAGTTTGGAGGCGATTAATTATTTATGATTTTGGGAAATGGGAGAGGGTGCTTAAGTGCCTGCTTCCAGGTTTTCTTGATTATTAATTTGTTGAAATCCTTCAAACTAGCGTTTTTGATAAATAACGAAAACAAAGGAAAAAGAAACAGCCTTGAAGTTTAACACCTTCAATCCTAAACTAGCTTAAAGTAGAAGCAACAGATTGTATAACCTGAGCCTCATGAATGAGGCAGTAATTTTACTCTCGAATGATCAAAGATATCAACTTCATCTAGTTCCCGAAGTATAATAAAAAATATGTACTGCACGCATTCTCTGGTTGATGCATTTTATTCATATGCTAGAATTTTGGTACTCTAAATCTTCAGCATAAAAATTGTTTAACTATGAGGATGTTGTTTGGTTATCTGCCTATGTGTCCTTTTGCCCCATGTATACCTTCATCTTTGAGTATGTCTTATAACCGGATGTTGCAGGGTGGTGAAGGTGATTGTTTTTATGTCGTTGGCAGTGGAGAATTTGAGGTTTTGGCTAAACAGGTGAATGTAAACGTTTCGCTTAATTTTTGCATTTAATCTTTTATATTCAATGGTTCCTAGTTCTGATTATGGAAACTGTTGACTGGCTTAGTTAACTAATAGTTATGAGACTTTTGCAACTTTTTGAAATAGGCACCTGACGTGCTATTATGTATCTCAGGGTGAAAAAGATGGAGAAGCGACTAGGGTTTTGCAATCCTACACCTCAGAGAAGTTTTCTTCCTTTGGAGAATTGGCACTAATGTGAGAATTTTGCTACAGTTGCTCTGCATATAACCATATTAATTTTGGATACAAAAAGTGATGAATTTTTAGGGTCCGTCATCTGTGTTTCATTTACTGTTTGCATGGAAACCTTGCCCTTGTAGTCTTTAGAAGGAAAAACATGAATACAATTAATGTATGATTGATGATATTCCTGTTGGTGTTTCTGATTTATTGCTTTCAGGTACAACAAGCCCCTCCAAGCTTCTGTCCGTGCGGTAACTGGTGGTACTCTTTGGGCTCTCAAAAGAGAAGATTTTCGAAGAATTCTTATGTCGGAATTTTCTAATTTGCCATCTTTGAAGCTTTTGCGGTCAGTGGATCTTCTGTCGCGATTAACTATCTTACAGCTGAGTCATATTAATGATTCTCTCTTCGAGGTGTCTTACTTTGATGGTCAGACAATAATTGATCAAGTAAGGATGCGTTTTATAAGGCTTTTAATCCTTACCTTTTATGTTGACTTTAGTTTTTATATGGAAATGTTGATGTCTATTTATGGAATCAAGTATGTAGAGAATTTTTTTCTCTGATCAAGTTTTCCTCAATGTCCGTTCCCTAGATCTTCTTACCTGAAACTGATAGTTATCTAATTTTCACATTCTCTCTTCACCAAAATGTGATAGTTCTGTTTCAGCTATTACAGGGTCTTTTACCATACAAAACTGGAAATAACTGGAAAGTTACTAGTTATCTAAAACCATGGTTTCTGTTATAACATCTATTTTTATGTAGCATAAAAAAAGAAGCTTTATCCTTATGCCTATTTTGCTTATGTTTCCAGAATGAAGTCCTCTTAGGCTTGTATATAATTCGAAAGGGAATGGTTAGAATTTTATTCAACTCTGGTTCAGTAAGCGATACACATGCTTCCAGCCTCATCCCGGAGAGCCAGGAGGATAATGTGACCCAGAACAACGAGGAGATTATGTTGGAAAAGTCCGAGGGAAGCTATTTTGGGGAATGGACGCTTTTTGGTCAGCATGTTGCACCTTTAAAGATCTCTGCTGTGGGTGAAGTTGTGTTAGCTGTCTTGACAAAAGAAAAATTTGATACAATTGCAGGCCCTTTGTCAGAGCGTTATGCCGATGATAATGAGTATGAGTTTCTATCGTCTGCGCTAATTTTGTTTTCATCTTGGAGTTTCTGGCCTTGCAAATTTTTTGGCCTGATGTATATGACTAGTGTATAATTTTGTAGGCTGACGGAATATTCAACGATTTCATTAGTGGATCCTGTGAAAAATTTGGACACATCAACTCTCGAGAAAGTTCATCTTTCTGAATTGGTCTGAGTACTTTTTTCATATGTTTGAGATGATTTGCAACTTTTCAAGAAAAATCAGTTATCTGACAGTGCAAGTTTCCCCTTTAGGAATGGAGAACCTGCTTGTATTCTACAGATTGCTGTGAAGTTGGTCTCGTTACTTTGAGGAATTCAGGTTGGTGATTTTCCTATCAATGTCCCTATGTTACACTTTCGCATTCCATTTCAGATTAGAAAAGTATGTTTACATATCCACCATATTCATTTCTTGGCAGATAATTTTCTTACCTTGAAAAGGTTTTCGAAGCAGAAGATAAAGAAACTGGGCAAACAAATTCAGGTTCTAAAAGAAAAAAATCTGATCAAGCATATGAGCTCATATGCTTGTGTACCACGGGTATTATGCAGCTGTGCCGATCTTACACATGCTGGCATACTTTTGGATACAAGAATAGCTTGCTGCCTTGTTTCAATACTTCATATCCCGTTTGAGGAACCTTGTGCACAGTTTTGTGCTGGCTGTGTTGTTATTGCCTTGGAAGATCTGCACAAGGTATGACCCCCAACAGTTCAAATTCAGTTTTGGGAGAGACTGGCAAATATGAAATTCTTACCTGTGCGCACGTTGCTGTTCGTTTTTTATAGAATGGTATTCTTTACAGAGGGGTGTCTCCTGACGTTCTTGTGTTTGATCAGACTGGATATGTGCAGGTTCGTCTAGTTATATAGTATATACTACCTCCATCCCATAAAAAGTGTCCACATTTTACTTTGCACACAGATTAAAAAATCAATTAATATGTAGTATTTTAAGTACAAATGGACATATATACCCCTATCACATGATAAATGCTTCTTTTGGAATGTGAAAGGAACATACAAACATTAAACGCTAACATAGGGGTATGTTTGGAAAAAATGCATTAAATGATGGGACGGAGGTAGTATAAACTGTGATCCTACTTGATTTCGATTTCTTTTTTCAAAGCAATAATGGAAGCTTTGATATGAATCGTATTTATTAGTGATGTATTTTCTGTCCTGGTTGCAGCTTGTTGACTTCAAATATGCAAAACAACTATCTGGGGACTCTCTTGAGAGAACCTTTACAATATGCGGCATGACTGATTCTTTAGCTCCGGAAATAGTCCTCGGCCAAGGGCATAGCTTTTCTGCAGACTGGTAAATTGCTCTTTTTTCTATAATCATATCTTCATTTGATTTTCACTAGCCATGTACAGTCAGCTGTTTGTTTGTTTTTTTTTTTTTTTCATTTATAATTTAATGCATAATAAAGGTTTTAAATGCCTATATCATGTTCAACTGAGCAGCAAGCCCGTGGTTGTGTTTTGGTGAATTTTGTGCAGGTGGGCACTTGGAACGTTGATCTACTATATGTTGCAAGGTGAAATGCCATTTGGATCATGGAGAGAAAGTGAGCTTACATTCGCTCGAATTGCTAGAGGACAACTAGTTTTACCGCAAAGCCTCAGTCTTAGTGCTGCTGATCTGATTAGATAGGTTAGTGTTAAATGACGACTCTCATAATAAGAGGTTCGCTTCTAAATACTACCTCCGTCCCAAAATGTAAATCCATTTAGAAAACCAATGAAACATTTATTACATTTTTCTCCTTTTTACCCTCATTTATTATATACTCACTCACTTTTCACTACTTTCCATTAACGGAAGTCAAAAGTCATTTTAGACTTTTTTTCATCAAAATTAATGACAAATTACCAATTCAACCAACTTTCTTAATCTGTGTGAAAAATCAAAACGGACTTACCAATCAACGTTGTGTGTCGATGTTTTGTTTCAGTTACTTGAAGTGAATGAAAACTCGAGACTAGGAAGCCAAGAAGAAGGTGTAGGCGCAGTCAAAAGTCATCCATGGTTTGAGGGTTTTGATTGGGAAGGATTAAGAAACCATACGAGTAAAGCTCCTCAGGAAATTATAAGCCGTATTAACCAGCATTTGGGTGGTGGTAGCCACCATGTGGAAGAGAGTCTATTATCCCCCTTTCAATCACCTATACGCGATGACTTGGAAGAACTGAACACGCCAGAATGGCTTGAAGAGTGGTAGAAGAATAAGAAGAAGAAGGATTCTCTCTCTCGGTTTGCAGTTCACTATTTGTTTTTTGTTTTTGTTTTTAAGTACAGTGACAAGAATTTCATATGATGTGTTAGGAGTAGCAAAAAGTGCTGCTTCTTCATACCTTTACCCCTTCATTCCTTGTGCAGAATTTTGATGCTCAAGTTATCAAGTCAATAGGGTTCTGTAAACGTTTTTTGTGTGCATATAAACAAGTATTTTTTTTTGCTTTTTTGCAGGTATCCCTAGACAATTGTCTGGTAAACGAGCAGTTCTTTTATGTCTGCTTTTACCCTTCTTGGGTGGATTTGGTTTGTCGGAATCTGGTAGTTGAAGTGGCTGATGAGGAAGAGAAATTTTTGTGCCGCAACACAACTTTTAAACCATTGATTTTTTTGTGACCCATATGATTGAATAGGTCTCACGTCATAATCAATGGTCCTAAAGTGTGGTGTGTACAATGTTGTGGCTATTTTGTTGTGGTAATATCACTACTCGATGATGAACGAGATTAGTGTGCCGTGGGGTGGGGGGTATTATTGCAATTTTCAAGTTTTAACACTTTTTTCCGCTTTCAATAAAGAAAAGAAAAAAGCAATGTACCCATTTCATATATATATATACACACACTAGGCAGACGTACTATGCGATGCACGGTGGGCCCTTTATATTATGTTTTTACCAGTTTATAGTTTCGGCCAATTCAATTGTGATGTAATTAATCGAAATTTTCCGTTGGAATTATGCTGCGTAGTTGACAAAACAAATTGTAAGTTAGTTGTCATGATGAAAGTGGTAGCTCTAATATACATTCCAAAAGTAATTTTATAGATTATTACATACCTACCAACCCTTTCTTCGGCCTTGCCGAAGCTACTTTACACCCAGAAAATCTAGTCACCTAGATATTCATCCTATTTGCTATATATTTACCAGACTGTCGTAATGTTGTCTCAAAGAGACATTGCCATGCCAGTCACATTATCAGGTTGAGTTGCTTAATTTACATAGGCAAATTGAATGGCATCATCCTTATTTACATTCCAAAACGGATTTTTGGTTCTTCAGTCTTAAGGCTCTAGTTATGCAGCAAAAGTTAGGCATTGGCCTGCCCAATTTATCTTGAAGTAGTAGTTTTAGAGAATACAAAGAAGGACCTTCCTGGCTAATTATATGGGTCAATGTTGACTCAAGGATTGAGGATTAACAATGTTTCAATTGAGATAAATCACTAATAAGGTAAATAAAAC
This sequence comes from Gentiana straminea, assembly GCA_036785695.1. Lineage (NCBI taxonomy): Eukaryota > Viridiplantae > Streptophyta > Magnoliopsida > Gentianales > Gentianaceae > Gentiana > Gentiana straminea. Next base: position 782,847 of record JAVUPR010000444.1, on the reverse strand, counting down.
GGGTTGGAATAAGCAAGGTCATTTTGGACAATAGTTTCTATTTTTCAATCTTGGCCAATATTAATTACCAAAGCAAACAACAAGACTAATGTCCATCATAAAACACTAAAGCTACTACAAGCTCGTCTATTTTGCTTAAACAAAAATGTCATAATTTGGTCACAAGACATAGCAAACATTCAACAATGACAAAGATCGATACCCAGTCGCCAAAAACTTTGAGCAACATCAGACCATAAATATGACAACTTTTTTCGACCAAATAACGAATCAAGTTCTTCGAAAAGCATACAGAGGCGGAATCACACAAACCAGTCTACAATTCAGTTTATAGTAATACAACTACTCAATGACGCATGTATTTACAGTTCAATGGATGAAGAAATAAGTAACTTTGAGATCACACAATGAAGATAATCAAATAAGAGGGATAAAAAAATGAAGAGATTAAACCATGCTGAACCTAAAGGCTTTCCAGTGCACAAGAAATCGCGATCAACATCGATTTTTTTCTCTTGCAGAGGTCACATAAGTTTTGCTCCCATCTGACCAAATTTCCATGTCAACTGATTGCTGCAATCGGACTTCCACACCTATCTTTTTTCAACCATTTAATAGCCTTATCAGAAGCTTTTGGTCTAATGAAGTCAAGCAACATGTGGCCATCATGCGTGATAGTCACATTCTTTTCACGGAAATCTACTACGATTTCAGCAGCAAGTTCAACACCAGTAGGGCCACCTCCACATCAGCAGCACCAGGAAATTGATTATCATTCCCAATTCAGATTGCAATAGCAACTTTTGGCAATCAAAGCCAAGAAATTTAGCTGCAGAAAAAGCATAAGCCATAACATTTAGTGATAGGTCTAAGAAGCAGATTCTCAAACTACAATTGATTAATTTTACTTATCCAACAAACGTTGTTGATGTAAGTAAGTTTATGAATGTCAACAGATACCTGCTCGATATTCGTTAAGCCTGTCCTTTCAGGCTAATGGCAGAGGATCATGGTGACCAATGGCAATGACAAGATAATCATAGGATAAAGACCTGAGATCTAAACGAACTCACAATATTATCCATCTATTGGGCATTTATTCCTATCTCCGGCCACCTGCTTCTTGCACATCTTAATAGAAAAATTAGCTGATAATTTATTAGGAATTTAGGAGCACAAATTTATAATTGACCCTATGTAGAAAGATAGATTGATAATAATGAACATAAATTTTTTTGTAGAACTGTGTGTGTATATGTATATAAATAAATAAATATATATATATATATATATATATATATATATATATATATATATATATATATATATATATATATATATATATATATATATATCTGTATATATCTGTGTGTGCATATATTTGTGTGTGCATAAATATATTTATGTATATATATGTTTTCCGTGAAAAGCATTGTGCAGGTGAGTGTTGTAGGTAACTCTTTTGGAATTTGGAATGTAGTGTTTGTTTGTCTTTTTTTTCTTCAAGGTATCGGTAAATAATCCTCGTCGTCCTCGTCAACGTTCATAATTTGTTGTAATTCATCATCTGTTTTTGACTCATCTAGTAATGCTGCAACTTGTGTTTCCTTTCCGAGAATTTTGTCTTTGCAGTTGGTTGGACTTGAATTTGTTGGGGTATTTGTATTGTTTGTAACCATAAAAATGGTATACCCTACCATTGAGGGTCCCCTCACCCCCGATCCCACAGGAATGTGAGGAGAGGTTAATCAGGTAACCTAGTAGCTCCAACATGGGCTGCCTATTAAACCAATGCACTGAAGGGTGTTATCAATCGGAAATCAACCCCTTACGGGAATCGAACCGCTGACCTCCAGCTTAAGTTCCAGGCTGAATTACCACCCATGCCTTCACCACTAGGTCATATCCATGGGATGTATTGTTTGTAACCATTCCTCCATGTGTACTGGTAATAAACTTTTTACAATATTGCATTTTTCCCACCATCTTCCTTATATCTTCGTCGGATAAGTTGAATAGGATGATCAGAATAATCTAAGTACCAATTCACAATCTATGGTAGATAGAATTTTGTACTTAAAGTTACAAATGCTGGAAATCTTTTTCTGCCTCGGAAGGCTTGTACTTTGTTTTGAAAATGCTGAATGATTCAAGCACTGTGGGTTTTTGTATTTCGGGTACTGAACCAAAGAAATCCCACCACTGAACCCACCATGATGGAAATTTTGAGATATCCATAATTTTTGTATCGAAATGCATCAACCAAGTATGATGATTGTTTTGATTTTGAATGAAAAAAGCATTGAACCATGCCTGTTGATATTCCCAATAGTTGAATGTAGTTTTATAAAAAGGTAGTTTGGGGTAATTTGTGATTGGAAGGGGTAATTTGTGATTGGGGTAATCACCTATACACCTATACACGATGACTTGGAAGAGAGTCTATTATCCCCCAATAGTTGAATGTAGTTTTGACTTAGACTATCTGCCCCTTGTGTACTTCTGAATTCTTGACAGCCTGCTGATCTTGCCTGCACCTTTAACCAGTCGCCAAAAACTTTGAGCAACATCAGACCATAAATATGACAACTTTTTTCGACCAAATAACGAATCAAGTTCTTCGAAAAGCATACAGAGGCGGAATCACACAAACCAGTCTACAATTCAGTTTATAGTAATACAACTACTCAATGATGCATGTATTTACAGTTCAATGGATGAAGAAATAAGTAACTTTGAGATCACACAATGAAGATAATCAAATAAGAGGGATAAAAAAAATGAAGAGATTAAACCATGCTGAACCTAAAGGCTTTCCAGTGCATAAGAAATCGCGATCAACATCGATTTTTTTCTCCTGCAGAGGTCACATAAGTTTTGCTCCCATCTGACCAAATTTCCATGTCAACTGATTGCTGCAATCGGACTTCCACACCTCTCTTTTTTCAACCATTTAATAGCCTTATCAGAAGCTTTTGGTCTAATGAAGCCAAGCAACATGTGGCCATCATGCGTGATAGTCACATTCTTTTCACGGAAATCTACTACGATTTCAGCAGCAAGTTCAACACCAGTAGGGCCACCTCCACATCAGCAGAGCACCAGGAAAATGATAATCATTCCCAATTCAGATTGCAATAGCAACTTTTGGCAATCAAAGCAAAGAAATTTAGCTGCAGAAAAAGCATAAGCCATAACATTTAGTGATAGGTCTAAGAAGCAGATTCTCAAACTACAATTGATTAATTTTACTTATCCAAGAAACGTTGTTGATGTAAGTAAGTTTTTGAATGTCAACAGATACCTGCTCGATATTCGTTAAGCCTGTCCTTTCAGGCTAATGGCAGAGGATCATGGTGACCAATGGCAATGACAAGATAATCATAGGATAAAGACCTCGAGATCTAAACGAACTCACAATATTATCCATCTATTGGGCATTTATTCCTATCTCCGGCCACCTCGCTTCTTGCACATCTTAATAGAAAAATTAGCTGATAATTTATTAGGAATTTAGGAGCACAAATTTATAATTGACCCTCTGTAGAAAGATAGATTGATAATAATGAACATAATTTTTTTTGTAGAACTGTGTGTATATGTATATAAATAAATAAATAAATAAATATATATATAAATATATAAATTTTGTATATATCTGTGTGTGCATATGTTTGTGTGTGCATAAATATATTTATGTATATATATGTTTTCCGTGAAAAGCATTGTGCAGGTGAGTGTTGTAGGCAACTCTTTTGGAATTTGGAATGTAGTGTTTGTTTGTCTTTTTTTTTTCAAGGTATCGGTAAATAATCCTCGTCGTCCTCGTCAACGTTTACCGATGCTGTGGAACTGAGAGGTGACGTTTGTGAATTTGAGGCATATTGGAACATAATTTGTTGTAATTCATCATCTGTTTTTGACGCATCTAGTAATGCTGCAACTTGTGTTTTCCTTTCCGAGAATTTTTTCTTTGCAGTAGGTTGGACTTGAATTTGTTGGGGTATTGGTATTGTTTGTAACCATAAAAATGGTATACCCTACCATTGAGGGTCCCCTCACCCCCGATCCCACAGGAATGTGAGGAGAGGTTAATCAGGTAACCTAGTAGCTCCAACATGGGCTGCCTATTAAACCAATGCACTTTGAAGGGTGTTATCAATCGGAAATCAACCCCTTACGGGAATCGAACCGCCGACCTCCAAACTTAAAATCCAGTTTGAATTACCACCCATGCCTTCACCACTAGGTCATATCCATGGGATGTATTGTTTGTAACCATTCCTCCATGTACCGGTAATAAACTTTTTACAATATTGCATTTTTCCCACCATCTTCCTTATATCTTCGTCGGATAAGTTGAATAGGATGATCAGAATAATCTAAGTACCAATTCACAATCTATGGTAGATAGAATTTTGTACTTAAAGTTACAAATGCTGGAAATCTTTTTCTGCCTCGGAAGGCTTGTACTTTGTTTTGAAAATGCTGAATGATTCAAGCACTGTTGGTTTTTGTATTTCGGGTACTGAACCAAAGCAATCCCACCACTGAACCCACATGATGGAAATTTTGAGATATCCATAATTTTTGTATCGAAATGCATCAACCAAGTATGATGATTGTTTTGATTTTGAATGAAAAAAGCATTGAACCATGCCTGTTGATATTCCCAATAGTTGTATGTAGTTTTATAAAAAGGTTTTCTTTGTATTCTTCTGGGAATGCAATAGGCTCAGAAGGAGCTCCATACCAATCTCTGTTGAGTATTTGGTGGTACACTTGTATAGTGTTGATTAATTTTCAAAAGTAATATTCCCTCTGTTAAAGCTTTTATAAGTATTTTATCTCATAAAGTTTAATTTGAGTATAAGTTTTTTTACATGATCCTTGTTATCTATTTTATTAATAATTCATTAACATGTTTTATTAATTATTTAAAAAATATTTAATTACTTGTATAATTTCTTTGGACCAACTTAAATCTAGTCTGCCAATTGTTTTCTTATTTCCAGCCCGTTTCTGTTTTTATTTAAGTCCGGCCCAACTCCTTTTTGTCTGCATACCCAAGTCCATACTATACACACTTCAAACACCAAAAAAAATCCGAAAAACCTGCTTCATTTGTCAGCCGCCCCCAATTTCGTCTGGAACCCTAAATCTCCAAATCCACCGTTTCTTCGTATCGTATCCTCTCATTCAATGTTCGAATATCTCAAAATCTGCCTTCTCTCCTTCCGTATACAGAAGGATTCGAAGCATTCATTGCTTCTTCAAATCAATGGAAACACGTTTTCATTCTGAAAAACGTGATGACCCTGATTCAATTGAAGAATGGTGAAATCGTTCCATTTAGTGCTTTGATTCACTTCCATTTTCTGTGTTGATTTGATTCTTCTACACTAATTGACGATTCGATGTGCAAGATATGATAAAGATGGAAAGTCTACCTTGATTCGAAGCTCTGTGCTGAGAAAGCAATGAAATCGGGGATTTCATCACCCCGATTTCATGGTGATTCTGTGGAATTGCAAAATAAGCCATCTTTCAGTCCTTGTTCATTCAGCATGTTGAAAAGATGAGTCATTGACTGCTACGAGTCATCCAAACCCGATTTTCTGAAATATACAGTCAACCCCAAATCAGGTCGTATCTCTTCTGCTTCAAATGTTAATATCATCTCTTTATTATTCTGATTTGGATACGATTTCTGCCTGATTTTGTCTTATTGTTCGTTTTGCAGAGGTACAACCAAGAAAAACGTTTTCACGTGATGTCTGGTTCAGTGACCGATCAATGACTAAATGAATACACCAATTCGGTCCGATTCACTTGTGGATTGAAGTATTTCCATTTTCGAAATCGGTGGTGCTCTTTACATTGACTCGGTGTTCACAAACCGGTGAATCCCTACCCGGTTTGCTCGGGTATAAGGCTTGACCCTTCTTGGTGTACGGATTAGGTAATTTGACCGAGGGTCTTACTCCCTAGGAAGTCAAGGGTCGAGTCAATGCGAGGGTAGTGACCCAATGATGCCCTAAAATTAAATTCGGACCATTTGGCATCATATTTGGTTCGAATTTGGTTTTAGGATTAGGTCAAGTTCAATTGAGGTATGTTGCTAAATGTGTCAAATTGAACCATGACCAAATCAAGTGCCTTTCCACACTTTGTACTATTGAACGAGTCAAAAGGAAGTCGGTCGGTTTAAGTGATTGCTTAATTAACCAATGAGTTTAGGCCCAACCGGTCGGTATTACTCTCTCTTAATTGCCTAACGGCCCTCCTTTAGTTAGTATACATAAGACTTTGGACCTCGGACAAGCGTCGGTTAATTATGGCCGGAAAATCACGAAATTAAGTGCCTCGGATTTTAAAGATTTCCTTTTGTGATCATTACATTAGTGTAACATATTAATTGTGAGACATATTAATTGTAAGACATATTAATTGTATTGTATAAACAATTAATATGTCATAAAGTCATAAAGTAACTCTATTTTGTCTTAGGTAATCAACTCTAGCAATTAATACTAGCCGACTCTAGGGCTATAAATAGCAATTCTCACTTACTTGTATCTATTTATACTCACTCTTTTATGATGAATAAACCAAGTTGAAGTTTACTCAAGCATTACTTTCTCAAACTCTCTTCACTTTTGATCCCGTTCACACGGACCTAGGTTCACCTCTAGGGCTATAAATAGCAATCACAAGGATTGCAACAACTTCCTTCTTGAGCAAACATTTTTTTTTTCTTTTACGGTTCTTGTCAAGAAGTCGAAGTTGAGTCCGATAGCTTTGGTTGGCTGCGCCGTGATCAAAGCTTGATTACGGTCCTTTTGTTGAAAGGAGTTGTACCAATCAACAACTTAGATAGAATCGGTGGAGTGAGGTCTTTGGTGTTCTTCTTTTGGGGTAACACATTGACTCAATCTGTTTACTTTTCTATTTTGTGATTTTAGTGTCTGCTCTTGTTTTGTACTTGATAGTAGTCTGATTGATACTAGTCTTGACTGTGTTCTGAGTCTATTCTGCTGTGTTTTTGAAATCCCGATTCTGTGTTTGATCATCCTTGATTAATGTAGTAGATAGAAGATTAATTGGTCTGAAGTGCCAAATTAATCTTGCCTAGTGAGGCCTTGTGTCTGTGCCTTAAGTCTGTGTGAAGGATCAAAAACTGAAGTCTTGATTTATGTAGTCTTTTTGCTTGATCCCCATAATTCTGTTGGTTCTGCTTTTGAACTTCAACATACACTTTAGTGTTGTTGTTATTAAAAATTGGAACACCCCTGTGTTTATACTTTATGCCTGCAAGATTATCGGCCCCTTGTGTACTTGCTGAATTCTTGACAGCCTGCTGATCTTGCCTGCACCTTTAACCAGTGCCTGCTGCCCAACAAATTTCTGAACTGCATTATTTGAACACCTTGTAATAGTGTAGGCTATAATCTTTTATAGTGCTGAACATTGTATTCAGTTAGAGTAAGATTCAGGTCTGATAATTTGGTTGTTTCAACCTAATTATCCCTCTTGAATCTTGACTGAAAGCTTAGCCTTGATCTGTTGATTATTGTGGTGTATCCGTTTTGATCCCTGCTGTAATTTTCATAAATCTGCAGCACCGTGTAATCTTTCAATGTACTAAGTTTGTATCAATCTTAGAACTGTCTTGAGTATTTTTTTTTTTAATACATCTCTCGCTTTCTTGAATCTTTGTTGTTTCCATATCAATCTGTTGAAGTCAACTTTTAGTGACGCCTCTCAAACGTCACTATAAATCTTTGTTAAATACAATACGACCCTGCAAGTTTTCTGCTTGTCACATATTTCCTTTTGAATCGTCCTGCAAGTTGTCTACTTGAATATTTATTGATTTGTCAGCAATCTATTTTTGATCAAATAATATTACTTTAGTATTAACTTGTTTGCACATCTTGGTTTGTTGTATCATGCTATATTAATTTGATCACACATGAATTATTTTTGATCACTAAGGTTTTATAACACAAGCGAATAACCGACTAAGTTAGCTTCCGCCTTAGTTATTTAGTACTTGTGTTGAATTATCGAAAAAGAGTTTATAAATTGGTCAACACTCTATTCACCCCCCCCTCTGGAGTGTTTACTTGCGTCATTATCGATCCAACAATTGGTATCAGAGCGAGGTCACCTAGTGATCAAGTTCTTGATATCACTTTGTTTGAGTATTTTTTTAGTTATTTCCTCGATTTACACTTGATCTTGAGTTTTTGCAGAATCACTTTTTCAATCAAGTTAGATCATCAACAGCCGGCTCATCACTTTTCTAAGGGTTCGTTTTCGATTCAGATTCACTGTTTCACACCCCTTACGCTATCACTTAATTCTTGAGGCTGTAATAATAAATTTATTTAGGTAATCTCACACACCACATCGTTTACTTTCTGTCCATTAATAATTGTTTCTTGATATTCCATAAAAATTTTAATTAAAAAAATTTTCATCATATATATCATAGACTTTGCATTGTATCACTACATTTTATTTCGCACATAATATTGCATTGTAATTGCATTCATTTAGCCTTAGCTCATATTAAATAAAAAAAAAGTTTTTACTTGCCTTATCTTCCATGGCATCTACCATGACCCCACGGGAGGGCTTGTCCTTGGCAAGACCACCTTACTTTGACGGGTCCGGGTATATGGAATGGAAGAACTCAATGCGGCTTCACATTGAGTCAATGGACTACCAGTTGTGGAGAATTATCAAAAATGGTCCATTGATTCCTACGAAGTCCGAGTTGCCAAGCTTGACCATGAACTCGTTGATGATGACTTTAAAAAGTTGTCATTAAATTCGAAGGCCATGGCCATTCTTGTCAACTCTCTTAGTCCCGGAGAGGCTCGTGCGGTTAACTGATGTAAGTCTGCCAAAGAAATTTGGGAGACTCACTCAAAGACATGAGGGATCTTCCCGAGTCAAATGCTCCAAAATTAACGGTCTTAAAGAGCTTTTGAAATGTTTAGAATGGAATCAAACAAAACCGTTAAACAAATGGACACTAGTTTAACGACATAGTTAATGCACTAGAGTCGTATGGTAAGCCGAGTCTCGAATGAGGACCAAATCCTCAAGATTCTTAGAGTCTTCCTCTGAATGGGATTCAAAGCGTATGCCATTGAGGAGGGTAAGGATGCCGACGTTCTCACGAAAGACAAACTTATCGGAATCTTGATCACTCACGAGATGCACCTTGAAGCTCGTAAGCGTGATAGAAACCCTCACTATAGCACCGCTCTTAGAGCTCACCAATCTGAATCGGAATCGAATCTGAGTCATCTGAGAGTGAAAGTGACGAAGAAGTTGCTATGGCGGCCCGAAACTTCAAGAAATTCTACAAATTCCAAAAGCAAAATTCTAAGGGCGCCAAAAAGCATAGTGGAAAGCACCGTGGCAATAAGGAAAATGATTGGACCACAACTGCACAATGCTACGAGTGCAAGGGATACGGGCACATCTCAAATGCTTGTCCTAACGCCAAAAAGAATAAGTCAAAGCATAGCTCAAGCTCAAAATAAAGTCTCATCACAAGTCAAATCACATCATCAATCCAAGAATGAGGCTGAAGAAAAATCTAAAAAGAAGAAAGCTATGGTGGCTACGTGGTCTGATAGTTCCGAGTCAGACAATGATAACAAATCCGTTGCTTCTAAGCGAGCTACTTTCTGCCTCATGGGTCGCTCTCAATCCACATTCGATAATGAGAGTGAGGTATCTTTATATTCAGTAGAAGAGTTGCATGATCAAATAGAACAACTTAGGACAACTTTAAAACTTAAAAACGATACGATTAGTGAGCTTAAGAAACAGCATAACGATGAAACCGTATCACTAATCAACACTCTAAGTCACTTAAAGCTTAAGCATCAAGACACCGAAATTGAGATTAATTCCTTAAAGCAAGAGGTTGTCAAACTTAAACAAGTCGTTTCAGGACTTGAAGAGGAGAATTCTCTACTCCAAGGACAACTCTCAACACTAAAAGGAAAATGGAAGGAAGTAAGTGGTTCGGGGAACCAACCCAAACCAACTCCTCCTGTCTCAACTTCGGAAAACTTGACGCCTAGGCCAATTGCCTTAGAGCGTGCTACCCAACCCCCACTTAAAGCACCCACACCACCAAAGAACGCTACATCAACACGTTCACACACTTCACAGCGTTCCTCTTCACAAAAACATGCATATATGTATGATCGTAGAGGTTCAAGGAGCTATTCTCAACAAAACCAAAATCATCATACTAACTATGCTACACCTAGTTTCTACGCACCTGTATTTCATGACCCCCGCATACACCAAGCACCCGACTACACGGTTAGACAACCTCAAGTTGACCCTTACTTGGTCAATTTGCTATTTTGGCAAGATCAGATTCTGAGAATGCATCAGAACACATACTATCCAATCCCACGTCACTGTGATCACTCAACTCAGTCCACTTGGACTAAGAAGACTGGACATAAACCAAGGGTACGAAAAGTATGGGTTCGGAAAGATTCTCTCAAGTCTGATTCTAACTCCGAAGGTCCCAAAGTGTAAAGGGTACCATAGTCTATATTTGTTTTGCAGGTCACCAATTTCTATGTGCTGAAATGACATATCATGGCATGATAGTGCCTTAAATAAATGATTGAAAAGCAATTGGTATCATACACCTTGATACCAAAAAGGAAGTATCCTATACACTTTTACCTTAGTCGTATTTTGTGGTTCATAACTTTCAATCCCGCATTTAAAACCTTATTTGATTAATTTTCAAACTAAATGGGAGAGAGTAGTATTAAAGCTTTTAAACGAAAATTTATTCTATGTTGAAAAGCTCTAATTAAGGGGGAGCTATTATTTAGGGGGAGTGTAACTCTCCATGTTTTAAATATCCCTTAATAAAAGCTTTAAAGTGTTATTTTTAAAATAAATCAAAGGGGGAGAATGTTGAGTATTTGGTGGTACACTTGTATAGTGTTGATTAATTTTCAAAAGTAATATTCCCTCTGTTAAAGCTTTTATAAGTATTTTATCTCATAAAGTTTTATTTGAGTATAAGTTTTTTTACATGATCCCTTGTTATCTATTTTATTAATAATTCATTAACATGTTTTATTAAATATTTAAAAAATATTTAATTACTTGTATAATTTGCTGGACCAACTTAAATCTAATCTGCCAATTGTTTTCTTATTTCCAGCCCGTTTCTGTTTTTATTTAAGTCCGGCCCAACTCCTTTTTGTCTGCATACCCAAGTCCATACTATACACACTTCAAACACCAAAAAAAAAATCGAAAAACCTGCTTCATTTGTCAGCCGCCTCCAATTTCGTCTGGAACCTTAAATCTCCAAATCCATCGTTTCTTCGTATCGTATCCCCTCATTCAATGTTCGAATCTCTCAAAATCTGCCTTCTCTCCTTCCGTATACAGAAGGATTCGAAGCATTCATTGCTTCTTCAAATCAATGGAAACACGTTTTCATTCTGAAAAACATGCTAATTCAATTGAAGAATGGTGAATCGTTCCATTTAGTGCTTCGATTGACTTCCATTTTATGTGTTGATTTGATTCTTCTACACTAATTGACGATTCGATGTGTAGGATATGATAAAGATGGAAAGTCTACCTTGATTCGAAGCTCTGTGCTGAGAAAGGAATGAAATCGGGTATTTCATCACCCCGATTTCATGGTGATTATGTGGAATTGCAAAATAAGCCATCTTTCAGTCCTTGTTCATTCAGCATGTTGAAAAGATGAGTCATTGACTGCTACGAGTCATCCAAGCCCGATTTTCTGAAATATGCAGTCAACCCCAAATCATGTCGTATCTTTTCTGTGTCAAATGTTAATATCATCTCTTAATTATTCTGATTTAGATACGATTTTTGCCTGATTTTGTCTTATTGGCCGTTTTGCAGAGGTACAACCAAGAAACACGTTCATCACGTGATGTCTGGTTCAGTGACCGATCAATGACCGAATGTATACACCAATTCGGTCTGATTCACTTGTGGATTGAAGTATTTCCATTTTCGAAATCGGTGGTGCTATTTACAAGTGACTCGGTATTCACAAACCGGTGAATTCCTACCCGGTTTGCTCGGGTATAAGGCTTGACCCTTCTTGGTGTACGGATTAGGTAATTTGACTAGGGTCTTACTCCCTAGGAAGTCAAGGGTCGAGTCAATGCGAGGGTAGTGACCCAATGATGCCCTAAAATTAAATTCAGACCATTTGGCATCATATTTGGTTCTGAATTTGGTTTTAGGATTAGGTCAGGTTCAATTGAGGTAATTTGCTAAATGTGTCAAATTGAACCATGACCAAATCAAGTGCCTTTCCACACTGTGCTATTGAACTGAGTCAAAAGGAAGTCAGTCGGTTTAAGTGATTGCTTAATTAACCAATGAGTTAGGCCCAACCAGTCAGTATTACTCTCTCTCTTAATTGCCTAACGGCCCTCCTTTAGAGAGTATACATAAGACTTTGGACCTCACACAAGCGCCGGTTAATTATGGCTGGAAAATCACAGAATTAAGTGCCTCGGATTTTAAAGATTACCTTTTGTGGAAATATTACATTACATTAGTGTAACATATTAATTGTGAGACATATTAATTGTAAGACATATTAATTGTATTGTATAAACAATTAATATGTCATAAATTCATAAAGTAACTCTATTTTGTCTTATTATGTAATAGACAACTCTAGCAATTAATACTAGCCGACTTTAGTAATTAATTGCTCTCTCCTAGCTTATACTCTACTAGGTACTTTCTCACTTACTTGTACCTATTTATACTCACTCTTTTATGATGAATAAACCAAGTTGAAGTTTACTCAAGTATTATTACTTTCTCAAACTCTCTTCATGGTATCAGAGACTTAAACTCCTGAATCCACTGCAAAATTCTACTTAACCTGATGTAACTTCTCATCTCTTATCAAGAATGTCTTTATTATCTGAAGCCTCCTCACCCTCAGTAGAGTCCCAGCTGCCTCAGCAGACTGGGGTCACTGAAAACCATTCATTTACAAATCACAGACTTGACGGCAACAACTACCTGCTGTGGTCAAGATCTATGAAAATGTATATCTCAGGCCAGAGCAAGATGGGATACTTTTCTGGCTCCAAACCTGCCCCTGCTGAAACTAACCCCAAGTTTGAAGCATGGGATACAGAAAATAACCAAGTCATGACCATCCTCACGAGGTCAATGACAAAAGAGATCAGTGAGAACTTCATGATGTATGATACTGCAAAGGAGATCTGGGACAATGCCAGAGACCTTTACTCAAAAAAGAACAATACATCTGAGGTCTATGATCTTGAAGCTCAAATCCAAAATTGCAGGCAAGGAGATCAGTCTGTAACTCAGTACTTCAACCAACTATCTAAGGCATGGCAACACCTAGATATGTTTGAAATTCACCCATGGAAGGATGTAGAGGATGCTGCCTTATACAAGAATATCATTGAGAAAAAGAGGGTATTCAAGTTCCTTACAGATCGAAATCATCCCTTGATGATGTTAGAGGTAGAGTTCGGCTACTAAACCTCTCCCCAACCTCAAATCGGTGTGTTTGCTTTGAAGTCAAACATGAGGAAAGCGGGAGAAAAGTAATGCGCAAAGCAACCCCGCCGATCACCCTATTGATAGCTCAGCAATGTTGGTGGTCGGGAAGCTGCCGAGGTTACGAGACTTACGGGAACCCTGCGAGAAGACAGAAAGTTGTTCTATGACCACTTTGCAAACGCACAAATCACACCAAGGACACTTGCTTTGGAAACTACATGGTAAGCCTAATTCCTTTAAACCCTCCAAACCAACCGGGGAGAGTCGGGCGGGCATGTCGGTGAAGAAGGGAACAAAGATACCATGTTGGATGCTCAGTTTGCTGCTTTCAAAGCCTTCATTGCTCAACAAAAGGAAGGTAGTTCTATCACTGACATAGCTACTCATGCTAAAACAGGTATATTCCACTCACCTAATGTTACTTGGATTGTTGATTCCGGGCTTCATCCCATATGACTGGTAACAAGAGTCTCATTTCTCAGTTTAGGCCCTGTCATCAAACCCACAATATTAGGATTTCTGATGGATCTATCTCATGTGCACAAGGTTTTGGAAATGTTAAACTTACTGATAAGATATACCTTCAGGATGTCCTATTTGTTCCTAAATTAGACTGTAACATTATATATGTCAGTAGACTCACTAAAGACCTAAATTGGACAGTCTTGTTTAATGACAATCAGTGTATTTTCCAGGATCTTTCTTCACAGGAAGTGATTGGGAGAGCTAAATCCTGCTCAGGACTGTTTATGGTCAACCTGCTGAAGATAGAAGATTGAAGACTGAAACTGCCTCAGCAGCCTGCAACCAAACCTTAGACAATATCATGTTATGGCATTATAGGCTATGTCATCCAAGTTTTGGTTATTTAAAGTCTTTAATTCCTGAATTTTTTAAAGGATGTAACCTCAGTGACCTTCAATGTGATATTTGTCAGTTTGCTAAACTTACTAAATCTATGTATACTAAAATACCTTATTTACCTTCCACACCTTTCACTTTGATTCATAGTGATGTCTGGGGACCCTAAAGAGTTAAAAGTATTACAGGAAAGAGGTGGCTTGTCACCTTCATAGATGACCACACCAGGATCACATGGCTGTTTCTGATGAAAGATAAATCTGAAGTTGGAACCATCTTCCAAGAATTCTATAACATGGTATCCACTCAATTTGACACTAAGATTATAATCTTAAAAATAGATAATGCCCTAGAATACTATGAGTCCAACCTCAGCACCTTCCTGAATAATAAGGGAATTGTTCACACCAGTAGCTGTGTAGAGACACCTCAGCAAAATGGGGTTGCTGAGAGGAAGAACAGGCACTTACTGGAGATGGCTAGATCAGTCATGTTCGCCACACATATGCCTAAATATATGTGGGGTGAAGCTATACTAACTGCCACATACCTGATCAACAGGTTACCCAGCAGAGTGTTAGGATTCAAGACTCCCATTCAAACCTTGCTGACAAGTCATTCCTGTCCTCATCTCATTGCTGACTTGCCTCCAAAAATCTTTGGATGTACCATGTTTGTCTATATTCATGCCCAACACAGAAGCAAACTTGATTCCAAATCTCATAAATGCATCTTCCTAGGCTATGCCAAAGATAGAAAGGGTTACAAGTGTTACTCTCCCACTGACAAAAGATTTTACAATTCTATGGATGTAAAATTCTTTGAAAAAACCCCTTACTGCAGCAAACCTACTAAGACAGTCACATATGGAAACCTTATTGAAATTGAGCTCACTCCAATCCCTCAACCAACTCCTCGGCGGACTCGATACTCGGCGGCCCTGCGAACCCACCGAACCTCGCAACCTACCGAGCCCACCGAACCTCGGCGGCCCCTGCGAACACATTGAACCTCAGCAGTCTCCTGAGCTACTGACCCTACTCATTCCACTGATAGTGATGACAGACCCATTGCTGTCCAAAAGGGAAAGAGATCATGTACTTATCACTCTATTCATACTTATGTGTCTTATGATCACTTGTCACCTTCTTTTGCTATGTTTACACAGGACTTATATTCCCACTCCATTCTTAAGAATATACAGGAAGCTCTCCAACATGATAAGTGGAAGGCTGCTGTCAAAACTGAAATGACTGCTCTCTTGACAACCATACTTGGGACCTCACCACTCTCCCACATGGAAAGAAGACAGTCAGCTGCAAATGGCTGTTCACTATCAAGTACAATGCTGATGGTACTATTGACAAATACAAAGCTAGACTGGTTGCCAGGGGATTCACTCAAACATATGGGATTGACTTCAAAGAGACCTTTGCACCCGTGGCAAAGCTAAACACTTGTCGTGTACGATCTCACTTCTTGTCCAACTTGATCGGCCTCTCCACCAATTGGATATCAAGAATGCTTTCCTAAATGGTGACCTTACGAGGAAGTCTATATGAATGTACCTCCTGGTTCTGGCAACACTCACACTCAAGGGAAAGTTTGCAAACTGAGGAAATCCCTATATGGCCTGAAGCAGTCCCCTCGAGCCTGGTTTGGCAAACTCACTACTGTGGTTAAAGTTGCTGAATATCATCAATGCAACTCAGATCACACCATGTTTATCAAAATAACCAACCAGAAGAGATCTATTCTTATTGTCTATGTGGATGATATCATCCTTACTGGTGATGACCCTGCTGAGATCCAACAATTAAAGACCCTTCTGGCAAAAGTGTTTCAAGTTAAAGATCTGGGATATCTCAAGTACTTCCTTGGCATGGAAATAGCCAGAAACAGTCAGGGTATCTCAGTCTCACAGAGGAAGTATGTGGCTTGGACTCGTTTGAAGGAAACTGGCATGCTAGGATGCAAACCCGTTGTATCTCCAGTAGACCCCAGTAATCCACTGGTACATGGTAATGTTGCTGTAAGAAAGGAACAATATCAGAGACTTGTAGGGAAACTTATCTATCTCTCTCATACAAGACCTGATATTGCATATGGAGTTAGCCTTGTCAGTCGATTCATGCATTGCCCTACTGAGCACCATTGGGATGCTGTCTACAGAATACTTAGATACTTGAAGTCCACTCCTGGCCAGGGCCTACACTTCACTAAGTCTACGACGGATCAGTGAAGGTCTATACTGATGTTGACTGGGTTGGTTGCCACATAGACAGAAGATCCACCACAGGCTATTGCTCATATGTATGGGGTAATCTTGTCACTTGAAGAAGCAAGAAACAACCTACTGTCTCTAGAAGCAGTGCTGAAGCTGAACTCAGGGCACTGGTTTTGGGCATTTGTGAAGCATTATGGTGAAAAGAGTCCTTACTAACCTTCAACAGACCCCTCAGCAACCTGTCATACTCTGCTGTGACAATAATTCAGCTTTATGCATGGCAAGAGGATCCAGTCCATCATGATAAAACCAAACATGTGGATATTGACAGACATTTCCTTAAAGAGAAGATTGATGCCAAGATCATTCAACTTCAGTATGTTCCCTCAGCAGACCAAAATGCTGATATTCTCACCAAGGCAATTCCACCGCTTATGTTCAACAGACTGAGTAGCAAACTTGGCTGTATTGACATATACAACCCAGTTTGAGGGGGTGTGTGGAAATATTACATTACATTAGTGTAACATATTAATTGTGAGACATATTAATTGTAAGACATATTAATTGTATTGTATAAACAATTAATATGTCATAAAGTCATAAAGTAACTCTATTTTTTCTTATTAGGTAATAGACAACTCTAGCAATTAATACTAGCCGACTCTAGTAATTAATTGCTCTCTCCTAGCTTATACTCTACTTGGAACATTCTCACTTACTTGTATCTATTTATACTCACTCTTTTATGATGAATAAACCAAGTTGAAGTTTACTCAAGTATTATTACTTTCTCAAACTCTCTTCACCTTTTGATCCCGTTCACACAGACCTTGGAGGTTCAAGCTATACCTCTAGGGCTATAAATAGCCAGTCATATCACAAGGATTGCAACAACTCATAATAACCTTCTTGAGCAATCCTACATTCCTCAAAACATTTTTTTTCTTTTCTGGTTCTTGTCAAGAAGTCAGAAGTCGAGTCTGATAGCTTTGGTTGGCTGCTGTGATCAAAGCTTGATTCTGGTCCTTGTTGTTGAAAGGAGTTGTACCAATCAACAACTTAGATAGAATCAGTGGACTGAGGTCTTTGGTGTTCTTCTTTTTGGGGTAACACATTGACTCAATCCTGTTTACTTTTCTATTTTGTGATTTTAGTGTCTGCTCTTGTTTTGTACTTGATAGTAGTCAGATTGATACTAGTCTTGACTGTGTTCTGAGTCTATTCTGCTGTGTTTTTGAAATCCCGATTCTATGTTTGATCATCCTTGATTAATGTAGTAGATAGAAGATTAATTGGTCTGAAGTGCCAAATTAATCTTGCCTAGTGAGGCCTTGTGTCTGCGCCTTAAGTCTGTGTGAAGGATCAAAAATTGAAGTCTTGATTTCTATAGTCTTTTTGTTTGATCCCCATAATTCTGTTGGTTCTGCTTTTGAACTTCAACATACACTTTAGTGTTGTTGTTATTCAAAATTGGAACACCCCTGTGTTTATACTTTGTGCTTGCAAGATTATCTGCCCCTTGTGTACCTGCTGAATTCTTGACAGCCTGCTGATCTTTCCTGCACCTTTAACCAAAGGCTCGCTACCCCCGCAAATTTCTGAACTGCATTATTTGAACACCTTGTAATAGTGTAGGCTATAGTCTTTTATAGTGCTGAACATTGTATTCAGTCAGAGTAAGATTCAGGTCGGATAATTTGGTTGTTTCAACCTAATTATCCCTCTTGAATCTTGACTGAAAGCTTAGCCTTGATCTGTTGATTATTGTGGTGTATCCGTTTTGATCCCTGCTGTAATTTTCATAAATCTGCCCCACTGTGTAATCTTTCAATGTACTAAGTTTGTATCAATCTTAGAACCTGCTGAGTATTTTTTATAATACATCTCTGCTTTACTGAATCTTTGTTGTTTCCATATCAATCTGTTGAAGTCAACTTTTAGTGACGCCTCTCAAACGTCACTATAAATCTTTGTTAAATACAATACGGCCTGCAAGTTTTCTGCTTGTCACATATTTCCTTTTGAATCGTCCTGCAAGTTGTCTACTTGAATATTTATTGATTTGTCAGCAATCTGTTTTTGATCAAATAATATTACTTTAGTATTAACTAGTTTGTACATCTTGGTTTGTTGTATCATGCTATATTAATTTGATCACACATGAATTATTTTTGATCATTAAGGTTTTATAACACAAGCGAATAACTGACTAAGTTAGCTTCCGCCTTAGTTATTTAGTACTTGTGTTGAATTATCGAAAAAGTGTTTATAAATTGGTCAACACTCTATTCACCCCCCTTTAGAGTGTTTACTTGCGTCATTATCGATCCAACAATTGGTATCAGAGCGAGGTCACCTAATGATCAAGTTCTTGATATCACTTTGTTTGAGTATTTTTTTTAGTTATTTCCTCGATTTACACTTGATCTTGAGATTTTGCAGAATCACTTTTTCAATCAAGTTAGATCATCAACAGCCGGCTCATCACTTTTCTAAGGGTTCGTTTTCGATTCAGATTCATTGTTTCACACCCCTTACGCTATCACTTAATTCTTGAGGCTGTAATAATAAATTTATTTAGGTAATCTCACACACCACATCGTTTACTTTCTGTCCATTAATAATTGTTTCTTGATATTCCATAAAAATTTTAATTAAAAAAAATTTCATCATATATATCATAGACTTTGCATTGTATCACTACATTTTATTTCGCACATAATATTGCATTGTAACTGCATTCATTTAGCCTCAGCTCATATTAAATAAAAAAAAAAGTTTTTACTTGCTTTATCTTCCATGGCATCTACCATGACCCCACGGGAGGGCTTGTCCTTGGCAAGACCACCTTACTTTGACGGGTCCGGGTATGTGGAATGGAAGAACTCAATGCGGCTTCACATTGAGTCAATGGACTACCAATTGTGGAGAATTATCAAAAATGGTCCATTGATTCCAACGAAGTCCGTCACTAAGGGTGGGACTACCACTCAAGTTGCCAAGCTTGACCATGAACTCGTTGATGATGACTTTAAAAAGTTGTCATTAAATTCGAAGGCCATGGCCATTCTTGTCAACTCCCTTAGTCCCGGAGAGGCTCGTGCGGTTAACTCATGTAAGTCTGCCAAAGAAATTTGGGAGACTCACTCAAAGACATGAGGGAACTTCCCGAGTCAAATGCTCCAAAATTAACGGTCTTCTAAGAGCTTTTGAAATGTTTAGAATGGAATCAAACGAAACCGTTAAACAAATGGACACTAGGTTTAACGACATAGTTAATGCACTAGAGTCGTATGGTAAGCCAGTCTCGAATGAGGACCAAATCCTCAAGATTCTTAAGAGTCTTCCTCCTGAATAGGATTCCAAAGCATATGCCATTGAGGAGGGTAAGGATGCCGACGTTCTCACGAAAGACAAACTTATCGGAATCTTGATCGCTCACGAGATGCACCTTGAAGCTCGTAAGCGTGATAGAAACCCTCACTATAGCACCTCTCTTAGAGCTCACCAATCTGAATCGGAATCTCAATCTGAGTCATCTGAGAGTGAAAGTGACGAAGAAGTTGCTATGGCAGCCCGAAACTTCAAGAAATTCTACAAATTCCAAAAGCAAAATTCTAAGGGCGCCAAAAAGCATAGTGGAAAGCACCGTGGCAATAAGGAAAAGGATTGGACCACAACTACACAATGCTACGAGTGCAATGGATACGGGCACATCTCAAATGCTTGTCCTAACGCCAAAAAGAATAAGTCAAAGCATAGCTCAAGCTCAAAATTAAAGTCTCATCACAAGTCAAATCACATCATCAATCCAAGAATGAGGCTGAAGAAAAATCTAAAAAGAAGAAAGCTATGGTGGCTACGTGGTCTGATAGTTCCGAGTCAGACAATGATAACAAATCCGTTGCTTCTGAGCGAGCTACTTTCTGCCTCATGGGTCGCTCTCAACCCACATTCAATAATGAGAGTGAGGTATCTTTATCTTTAGTAGAAGAGTTGCATGATCAAATAGAACAACTTACGACAACTCTAAAACTTAAAAACGATACGATTAGTGAGCTTAAGAAACAGCATAACGATGAAACCGTATCACTAATCAACACTCTGAGTCACTTAAAGCTTAAGCATCAAGACACCGAAATTGAGATTAATTCCTTAAAGCAAGAGGTTGTCAAACTTAAACAAGTCGTTTCAGGACTTGAAGAGGAGAATTCTCTACTCCAAGGACAACTCTCAACACTAAAAGGAAAAGGGAAGGAAGTAAGTGGTTCGGGGAACCAACCCAAACCAACTCCTCCTGTCTCAACTTTGGAAAACTTGACGCCTAGGCCAATTGCCTTAGAGCGTGCTACCCAACCCCCACTTAAAGCACCCACACCACCAAAGAACGCTTCATCAACACGTTCACACACTTCACAGCGTTCCTCTTCACAAAACCATGCATATATGTATGATCGTAGAGGTTCAAGGAGCTATGCTCAACAAAACCAAAATCATCATACTAACTATGCTACACCTAGTTTCTACGCACCTGCATTTCATGACCCCCGCATACACCAAGCACCCGACTACACGGTTAGACAACCTCAAGTTGACACTTACTTGGTCAATTTGCTATTTTGGAAAGATCAGATTCTGAGAATGCATCAGAACACATACTATCCAATCCCACGTCACTGTGATCACTCAACTCAGTCCACTTGGACTAAGAAGACTGGACATAAACCAAGGGTAGAAAAGTATGGGTTCGGAAAGATTCTCTCAAGTCTGATTCTAACTCCGAAGGACCCAAAGTGTAAAGGGTACCATAGTCTATATTTGTTTTGCTGGTCACCAACTTCTATGTGCTGAAATGACATATCATGGCATGATAGTGCCTTAAATAAATGATTAAAAAGCAATTGGTATCATACACCTTGATACCAAAAAGGAAGTATCCTATACACTTTTACCTTAGTCGTATTTTGTGGTTCATAACTTTCAATCCCGATTTTAAAACCTTATTTGATTAATTTTCAAACTAAGGGGGAGAGAGTAGTATTAAAGCTTTTAAACGAAAATTTATTCTATGTTGAAAAACTCTAATTAAGGGGGAGCTATTATTTAGGGGGAGTGTAGCTCTCCATGTTTTAAATATCCCTTAATAAAAGCTTTAAAGTGTTATTTTGAAAATAAATCAAAGGGGGAGAATGTTGAGTATTTGGTGGTACACTTGTATAGTGTTGATTAATTTTCAAAAGTAATATTCCCTCTGTTAAAGATTTTATATGTATTTTATCTAATAAAGTTTTATTTGAGTATAAGTTTTTTTTTACATGATCCCTTGTTATCTATTTTATTAATAATTCATTAACATGTTTTATTAAATATTTAAAAAATATTTAATTACTTGTATAATCTGCTGGACCAACTTAAATCTAGTCTGCCAATTGTTTTCTTATTTCCAGCCCGTTTCTGTTTTTATTTAAGTCCGGCCCAACTCCTTTTTGTCTGCATACCCAAGTCCATACTATACACACTTCAAACACCAAAAAAAATCCGAAAAACCTGCTTTATTTATCAGCCGCCCCCAATTTCGTCTGGAACCCTAAATCTCCAAATCCATCGTTTCTTCGTATCGTATCCCCTCATTCAATGTTCGAATCTCTCAAAATCTGCCTTCTCTCCTTCCGTATACAGAAGGATTCGAAGCATTCATTGCTTCTTCAAATCAATGGAAACACGTTTTCATTCGAAAACGTGATGGGCCTGATTCAATTGAAGAATGGTGAAATCGTTCCATTTAGTGCTTCGATTCACTTCCATTTTCTGTGTTGATTTGATTCTTCTACACTAATTGACGATTCGATGTGCCGGATATGATAAAGATGGAAAGTCTACCTTGATTCGAAGCTCAGGAATGAAATCGGGGATTTCATCACCCCGATTTCATGGTGTTTCTGTGGAATTGCAAAATAAGCCATCTTTTAGTCCTTGTTCATTCAGCATGTTGAAAAGATGAGTCATTGACTGCTACGAGTCATCCAAGCCCGATTTTCTGAAATATGCAGTCAACCCCAAATCAGGTCGTATCTCTTCTGCTTTAAATGTTAATATCATCTCTTTATTATTCTCATTTGAATACAATTTCTGCCTGATTTTGTCTTATTGGCCGTTTTGTAGAGGTACAACCAAGAAACACGTTCATCACGTGATGTCTGGTTCAGTGACCGATCAATGACTGAATGTATACACCAATTCGGTCCCGATTCACTTGTGGATTGAAGTATTTCCATTTTCGAAATCGGTGGTGCTCTTTACGTTGACTCGGTATTCACAAACCGGTGAATCCCTACCTGGTTTGCTCAAGTATAAGGCTTGACCCTTCTTGGTGTACGGATTAGGTAATTTGATTGAGGGTCTTACCCTAAGAATTCAAGGGTCGAGTCAATGCTGAGGGTAGTGACCCAATGATGCCCTAAAATTAAATTCGGACCATTTGGCATCATATTTGGTTCGAATTTGGTTTTAGGATTAGGTCAGGTTCAATTGATGTAAGTTGCTAAATGTGTCAAATTGAACCATGACCAAATCGGGAGCCTTTCCACACTGTGCTATTGAACTGAGTCAAAAGGAAGTCAGTCGGTTTAAGTGATTGCTTAATTAACCAATGAATTGGCCCAACCAGTCAGTATTGCTCTATCTTTTAATTGCCTAACGGCCCTCCTTTAGAGAGTATACATAAGACTTTGGACCTCAGACAAGCGCCGGTTAATTATGGCTGGAAAATCACAGAATTAAGTGCCTCGGATTTTAAAGATTTCCTTTTGATCCCATTCACACATACCTTGGAGGTTCAAGCTTTACCTCTAGGGCTATTAATAGCCAGTCATATCACAAGGATTGCAACAACTCGGAATAACCTTCTTGAGCAATCCTACATTCCCCAAAACATTTTTTTTATTTTCTGGTTCTTGTCAAGAAGTCAAAAGTTGAGTCTGATAGCTTTGGTTGACTGCTGTGATCAAAGCTTGATTCTGGTCCTTGTTGTTGAAAGGAGTGGTACCAATCAACAACTTAGACAGAATCAGTGGACTGAGGTCTTTGGTGTTCTTCTTTTTGGGGTGACACATTGACTCAATCCTGTTTACTTTTCTATTTTGTGATTTTAGTGTCTGCTCTTGTTTTGTGCTTAATAGTAGTCTGATTGATACTAGTCTTGACTGTGTTCTGAGTCTGTGTTTGATCATCCTTGATTAAGGTAGTAGACAGAAGATTAATTGGTCTGAAATGCCAAATTAATCTTGCCTAGTGAGGCCTTGTGTCTGTGCCTTAAGTCTGTGTGAAGGATAAAAAACTGAAGTCTTGATTTCTGTAGTCTTTTTGTTTGATCCCTATAATTCTGTTGGTTCTGCTTTTGAAATTCAACATACACTTTAGTGTTGTTGTTATTCAAAATTGGAACACCCCTGTGTTTATACTTTGTGCCTGCAAGATTATCTGCCCCTTGTGTACCTGTTGAATTCTTGACAGCCTGCTGATCTTGCCTGCACCTTTAACCAGTGCCTGCTGCCCTGCAAATTTCTGAACTGCATTATTTGAACACTTTGTAATAGTATAGGCTATAGTCTTTTATAGTGCTGAACATTGTATTCAGTCAGAGTAAGATTCAGGTCTGATAATTTGGTTGTTTCAACCTAATTACCCCTCTTGAATCTTGACTGAAAGCTCAGCCTTGATCTGTTGATTATTGTGGTGTATCCGTTTTGATCCCTGCTGTAATTTTCATAAATCTGCGGCACATTGTAATCTTTCAATGTATTAAGTTTGTATCAATCTTCGAACCTGCTGAGTATTTTTTTAATACATCTCTGCTTTACTGAATCTTTGTTGTTTCCATATCAATCTGTTGAAGTCAACTTTTAGTGACGCCTCTCAAACGTCACTATAAATCTTTGTTAAATACAATACGGCCTGCAAGTTTTCTGCTCGTCACATATTCCCTTTTGAATTGTCCTGCAAGTTGTCTACTTGAATATTTATTGATTTGTCAGCAATTTGTTTTTGATCAAATAATATTAATTTAATATTAACTAGTTTGCACATCTTGGTTTGTTGTATCATGCTATATTAATTTAATCACACATTAATTATTTTTGATCACTAAGGTTTTATAACACAAGCGAATAACCGACTAAGAGTTTATTTAGTACTTGTGTTGAATTATCGAAAAAGAGTTTATAAATTGGTCAACACTCTATTCACCCCCCCTCTAGAGTGTTTACTTGCGCCATTATCGATCCAACAATCTCTTGGGGCAATAACTTTGTGAATTTTACAGGTTGATATGCATGTGTGGTTTGGTTATTTTGATAATATTTGTGATCAAAGATCGCTGACTGAGTAACTTGTAAGATTGTTTGGCAAAAACTGGGGTCTTTTTTCAAATCCCAAGGTTTGTAAAACCACCCTTTTCCTAAGTAATGTTGGAGGGATTGAAAAGGATCTTGTTTTTAAAAACCGGAGTCAATTGTAGTAATATTTTGGGAGTATGGTTTTACTGTGTAAACTGTTTTTTGTGTGTCTGTGTTTTGTGTGGTAGAAGGCAATGCGAGCGGTTGAAATGAGTTTGATGTTAAAACAATGGGTTTTGATGATGATGATGTAGGTAATTCTAGTAGGTATTGTGTGTTTGGTTGAGATAAACTCATTTTTCGAAATTCAAGGCTTTGTAATAACTTGGCAAGAAATCTTTGTGATTCCGGGTCTAAGGAACCTAATTCTTCAATATTGCTGGCGTCTTGTTCTTCTTTGACTACAATGTCATACCAAGACATCTTAGGTTTTATAATACTTGAATTTGCAACTTTTTTTTGCCTTGGTCAACTTTCGGGCCCATCAGATCTATCTTGTAGGAATTCTCGTGTAAGAAAATCTGGAACTGAATTTGTATCTCCATTTATAAATTCAATATCAAAATAAAAAATGCTTAAAATCGCTTGCCATCTGATAGGCCTAAAATCGTAACCCGGTACGCGGATCCTTATTCGGGTCCGTCTGACCACCAAAATAGTGGATGAGGCCACCGGCTATTATTGTCCGTGAACTCGCAAGTCAAAGTAGGGTCGTGAGCCTTTGGACCCGCTCCAAGCCCTTAGCCCCATGCGATGCCAAGAAAAACTAGGGGGCCGGCACACGAATCCCTTCGGTTTCGGGTCTGCCAACGACCTCGCATGCAACACCTAGCTCCGCTACGAGCTCACTAGTATAGATAAATATCTATTCGTACTATGTCTTTATTTGTAAATAAACCGAACTTTAGTCATTAACTTCCCTATAAATAGGCCCACATGTAACCCATTCACCGGGGACAATTAAAAGCATGGCAAAGCCAAATTCCCCCACTCTCTCCTCATATAAAGCACCACTGCCGGAACCCATTGCCGCCACCGGGCACCACCGGAAAACACCACTTTTATACACTTTGATAGCCATATATCCATCACATCACCACCGCCGACAACCCGAAATAATTTCGACGTTATCACCATCGTGCAAATATTTGTTTTGATGCAAGATTTTGTACATCTTTTGTAAAATTTATTTTGCACTCTTACAGTCTATACGTAACAAAAACTTCTTGTTTAATAAATCACTTTGAAATTTTTGAATGCATAAAACAATGCTTAAAATATCTTTCTTGATTGTGGAATAATCCTTTTGGGTATCATTCCAATGGACAGAGGTAAATTAAATAATTAGTTCTTTAGAATCGTGTTTTTGCTTAAATTCCTCCGTAACCAATATCTGAAGCATCAGTTTCTACAATTTTATGAAGTTCAGGATCTGCCAAGTGGAGACATGGAATATGTGTAACCTTTTAATTTGTTGAACAATTTTAGTATATAGCCGATAAGCCTTCGGGCTAAACGGGGCTTCTCTTGCCGAATTAGCCTGAACTATCACATATGTTCCAACGAATAAGACGGCGTAGGCTTCCCTACATAACCGACCCTGTTCGGAGTACTTTGATTTATTGTTTCTTATTGTCAAGACCGAAACCGTAGTTAGTAAACCCACCACTTTTTCAAAATATTGAGTGGGAGCGGGGAAGGCGACAGCCGACCCCACGGCCTCTACTATAGGTGCAAGCACGTGAGAGAAGGGTGACGCCTCGAGCCGCTTTGATTCCGGCCCCCTGCGGGTGGTGTTCACCCCTATCAAAATTCAAGGCTTGGTCTCCGGAAGGATAGGATTTCGGGTACTCGTTGAGTCACTGACCGACCCTACGGTGGCATACTCGGGGCGTACTTTGAGATTTGATATAGTAGGTCACACTCTTTATGGATATTTTTGAAATATCTAGGCTAGAAAAAGGAAGGTAATCAATAATTAAGGCCTGGGATGTCTGATTCCCGTGAGATGTTCGATTCTCGAAGCTTAAACGTTGAGAGAGATTGTCTCAGTTTAATCGTCACCTCTTTGACTGCCCCTGCGGCGGCACTAAGGTGTGAGATTAAATCCTTGGAATGGTAGGATAGACTTTAAACAAGTTTATTATTCCTAAAATAAAAATCTAGTAGTGAAAATTTACTTTTGAATTAAATTTTCTATCATTTTATTTACAGCTAAATCTCTAGGCTATTAAACTGTTAGTAATAGGACTTCATAAAAAATGTGGAGAGTAACAAGTACGTTGTAATTATCAACAAATGCAGTTAATTTTTCGGAAGAGATTTTTCCCTTGAGCCTTTGAAAACTTAAGTGACATAGTATAGGTATGTCACGGATATCGCTTGTGTAAAACGAGAATCGACCGCACTTAGTTTACAAAAGATGATTTAGGACTATCAGAAAAATTCATTTAGTGAATTTTAAAAGGTGTAATTACACAACAAATTTCTAAATTGAAAAATTGGAAAATCATATACATAAGGCGTTGCTAGTTAGACGGTATTTGGAACCGATAAACTAGTGGGAGCCTAGCCTTATGATTTGTTGTTTTTCTGAATCATTAGAAATGTGTAATAGACTACACAGGAGTTTCTCCATTTATTGGAAAAACAAGAATAAAGCGTTACTAGTTAGACAGTATTTGGAACTGATAAACTAGTGGGAGCTTAGTTCTGGAGATTTTATAAACTTTGAAACATCATGAACACAACATTGCTAGTTAGACAGTATTTGGAACTAATAAACTAGTGGGAGCTTAGTTCTAGATGATGTTCTAATCTTTGAAAAATCATAAATACAAAGTGTTGCTAGTTAGACGGTATTTGGAACCGATAAACTGGTGGAAGCTTTGGTCTTATGATTTGACGATTAGAAAAATCGATAGTCCAAGCAAGTAACACTGAACATCCCACAGTTCAAGAGTAGTGTTTACTCAAACGAACTGCTAGTTCAAGACTGTTTCTATCTAAGGAAAGTCAAGAATGGAAAGAATGTTTATACGTGTTAGTCATCTAAACTAAGCAGTTTTAAGCCTAAACCGGAAAATTAATAAATTGGAAATTAGAGGATAAGGAAAGTGATTTCGGATCACTGACCAATGCATCCTTAGCAATTTTCTCGAAAGCTAAAGTTCTTTGGAAGAACTAGGTAGCTTTGCATTAAACGATAAATAAAATAGACAATGGGCAGTTATTTCAGATAGACTAGTAGGAGTGATATAAGGAAATGAATCTCGGATTCAATTCTTGAGTATCACAGAAAATTCATTTTCTGTTTTCGGATTCGAACGTATTCATTTTCCATAGGATAATTTGTTTGACTTATTGACGATGAATATAACATTCGTAGCACGAACCCAAGACTTGGACTTTTGTTTGATAAAGTCAGAACCACTAAGAAATGCTGAATAGGTATATGTAACACATCTCAAACAATATAAATGCAAATGGTTTCCGTATTTAGATAAACGCTTCTTTCTATTCTATTAATTAGTGTATGTTCCATAAAGACAAGATCTGACGACTGGCTTAGGGTGATTCCTATCTCCCAGTCAAAGGAACACCGTCTCAAAGGAAGAATGACTAAGCTTCCTTTCAATCGGGAAAAGGTAATAGATTTAAAGAAGTTACATAGCTTGTTCATCTCGACCTTCGGGGTCATATGAAAGATACAAGTTAGTAGGAGCTTCTGAGTGGTGACATATTGTCTGATAACTACTCAAAACTCCGGTAAGTTTATCCAAAATATTTGGAGGAATCTCTAATTTCACCAGAGATAGAGTATTCCATACTTAGAAATAGGTTATTGCGTAGTCTTCGGGACTGATGCTCGGCCTGCCTCCCAGTGGGATGTTTTCACTAAGGATACACCATAAATTTGCCTTACATAGTTATTGATGTGCTACGATACGCTGCTGAACTCATTTAAGATATTGGTTGCAAAATAACGGTTTACGTTGTAATGAAAAACCGAGAAGTCTACCTAAAAGATGTTTACGCATTTGAGGATAAGGAGTGAATTTGGTTCACCACACTTCCGTAAATATAGACATTTAGCATTTAGTGCTTGAAGGTAGGACTGGAAAATTTTGCGTACACGTTCAGGTCATGAAATATCTTAATGCATTGAGTAAAGGTTGTTTGTAAAACTCATAAAACCACAGAATGACGGTTATACTGTCAAACTCGGTCTGATAGTCTATAAATAACAACCTTAGATCATGAAGTATTTGTACTCCAGATGTTACTAACTGATTTGTTCACTCCACATCCAACACCGGCAGTTGGTGATAACACTAATAAAAACTACTAAACTAGATCAGTATATCGATCCCCCCGAACGGAGTGGGAGTATGGTTTGTCCATTAACCATTGCAGGACCTTACGGTCTATAGGGTAGATTGATGACCTATAGTCCTTCATGGGCTGTGTAGGATCCTAATCATAGAGGTTGGTTTAAAAGCCATAACCCGTGAATGGAGTTTGATACTCCAGTTCTGTTGAAACTCTTGTAGAACCACCTAAGTATCTCAGGCCCAGCAGGAGTAATTGGAACTACACAGAGAAGAGTCGAATGAATAGGAAAGTTTAACTTTCAACGCAAAGTTGAGTAATTTAGGGGTGATTCCTTAATAGGTAGAGAGTTAACCAGACCGTGATCTCTCTTACCACTCAGTCTTGCTTGATTTCGTCAGAAAGCGGGAAATAGGGGTGATTCCCTAAGACTTCCTTGCTGAACAACGGAATCTGAATTCATTCAGAACATAAGGGTTTTAGCTATGAACAAATGGTGGATTCGTTACAAAGAAGAAAATAGGGGTGATTCCCTCAGACCTTTTTGCGAGACTAACGGTATCTTAATTTATTCAGAAAGAACCTTTGGCAGGATGCCTGCCATAACTTATATCCTTTGGGGATTAAAGCAAACCTCTAGGTCATTTCAGAGTCATATATTTTAATATATGGACTTGACCAGAATGTTGATAAGTCTTTCGTAGACTGGGCATCAATATTAGTAAAGTAGTATGTAGATTAGTGTTTGTGAATGGTAACACTGAAACAGTTGGAAACAACATGGGTGTGTTATCTGAAGTCAGTGTCTGACATGCCATCGGGATTCATTCTTAAGGATTTGATTCGCTCAAATTCTCAAGAATCGATCATTGGCAATCCCATCCATTCACCTGGTTAAGATATTCTTGCATTTATGCATCATTCAACGATGTAGCCTACCCTACCTCTCAGGAATGGTTATCTAAACCTGCAGATGAATACGAAATGGGATGTTTAGTGAATCCTCAAGTCTCTTCGGGAGAATGAGGAATAATATGCTAGTATATTCGGGTGCGAACTAGAATATAAGTGATGACACTGATTCTAACTTTAGGTCAGATTAAGGATGATCGTTAAGTCGATTTCGTCCTCAGTGTTGAATCAAAGGCATATTGAAATCGTACCACCGGATTAGATGGAAAGACGGCGTTTCGATCCCAAAGATTGACTCAAGACGCCAACCTACCTGATCAGTGTACCAAGTCACATGGTATTCAGATTCTAAGTACGCGCCGGGTCACTGACCTACCCTGAGCGGCACACTCCGGTCGTGCTTGGAAGGATGAATTACTAAGATGCACTTGGAGGGTATAGATTAGAGGGATACGTCTCGCTTGTTTTGAGCAAGTGGGAGAATGTTGTAGATATAGATATAAAGGGTGTGCTCTAAAATAATTAATCCACTAGCCTTTCGTGCAAGTGGGAGATTGTTAGGTGTAGTGTCCGAAAGACAATTATATAATTGTTTTAGGACAGAATTAATAATTCATCTTATTATATGCATGTGTGCTTATAATTAAGACACTACTGAAAACCCTAAGTACCTCATTTATGTAATCACATAACTCAGTGTATGGCTATACACAAGAGGATTGAGTTAGTGAGATGTACTTAAAATTAACTTAGTCCGTAGTGTTAATTAATCTGAGTATGGGTCTCATGATTAATATGCTAATAATGCGCCCATAACACTTTAGGTGTGACAGTCTTATCCGGACTGTCGGTAATAGGGTACCTAGTGGGGCATTTATATATGATGATAATCATATAGGGCTGGACCGATTTGATTTGAGTTCCCGATATAATTCCGTGATCGAGAAGTCTTATCGAATCACAAGATGATCATATATGGATTAATCTCAATCCTGAGGTGATCACAGACAACTGCTTAGACTAGGGTAGAGTTTGATGTGTAGTAAGGATCACTTCGTAGTATGTGGTCCAACACTTCTCGTAGGCTCTATTTTGGGATGAGTGAGTAGTCTGTGCTATCACAGATATGGAATCCATTCCTTCCCTCGGGAAGTAGACAGACAGTTCCCTTATTTGTTAGCCCTAAGAAAATGATCGATCCCGGGAGTTCATGTTAGACTAATGATACATATCATGAAAGTTCAAATATCCATCTTGAAGATGATGCAAGTGAGGATCCACTTCAGATTCAAGAAGGACCAATGACGAGAGCTCGGAAGCGAAGACTCGAATAGGCGTTGAAGAAATTAGTTCTTTCATTATCTTATAATCGAGTGGGAGAGGAAAACTTGTCTATTATTATTTATATGTAATAAGGGGTAGGGGGTATTTTGGGGAGTTCTGGCCAATTTTGCATAACCCTTCCCAAAATGGCAGTTTTTACCAAACCCGACCTTCGGCTTACTATTTTGGGAACCGACAGATTCTATCCCGATGTTCCCTACACTTTAAGGGTATCCTAGGTCCTAAACTACATTTTCCTACCTTTTTGGACCTACAAAAAACCGATACCTTTTTTACCTTAAGTTTTGGAAACTTTCCTTACTAAAAATAGACCATGTCTAGTTTTGCACCCAAGACATGTCCAAGACTTGTCCTAGACATGCCTTGGACGTGGCTTATCATCCCACATCGATTTGAGACTAATCCAAGCTTCCAAACTACTAACTATAAGTTGTTTTTGTACCACATTTCTAGTTTGGGAGTAGTTTCACTTTTTGAGTTCTATATAAGGGTTGTAACTTACCATGTATAAACTAAAGTCATATTTGAGTGAAAATATTATATATTTTAAGTTTCAATGATTGAAACAAACATAGTTAAAACTTTTCCTTGCGACTGGGTGAAGGGTTAACTCGAGAATATATCAAAGGTGTGAGCAACCTTTGTGCGACATTCTCAAACTTGGAGAAACCCGAAGTGCGATTCCGAGGGTGGATCTAAGCTTGCTCCTATCTTTGTTCTCCATTTTCGTTCTTATTATCCTAATCTAGTAAGTATTTCGATTTTCCTTCTTGTTTTCTTTTCAATAAAACGTGTTATTAGAACAAAGATTCAAGAAGATGATGCAAGTGAGGATCCACTTCAGATTCAAGAAGGACCAATGACGAGAGCTCGGAAGCGAAGACTCGAAGAGGCGTTGAAGAAATTAGTTCTTTCATTATCTTATAATCGAGTGGGAGAGGAAAACTTGTCTATTTTATTATTATTTATATGTAATAAGGGGTAGGGGTATTTTGGGGAGTTCTGGCCAATTTTGCATAACCCTTCCCAAAATGGCAGTTTTTACCAAACCCGACCTTCGGCTTACTATTTTGGGAACCGACAGATTCTATCCCGATGTTCCCTACACTTTAAGGGTATCCTAGGTCCTAAACTACATTTTCCTACCTTTTTGGACCTACAAAAACCCGATACCTTTTTTACCTTAAGTTTTGGAAACTTTCCTTACTAAAAATAGACCATGTCTAGTTTTGCACCCAAGACATGTCCAAGACTTGTCCTAGACATGCCTTGGACGTGGCTTATCATCCCATATCGATTTGAGACTAATCCAAGCTTCCAAACTACTAACTATAAGTTGTTTTTGTACCACATTGCTAGTTTGGGAGTAGTTTCACTTTTTGAGTTCTATATAAGGGTTGTAACTTACCATGTATAAACAAAAGTTATATTTGAGTGATATTTTATACATATTTGAGTTTCAGTGATTGAGACTTTACTTAGTTAATCTTTTTCCTTGCGACTGGGTGAAGGGTTAACTCGAGAATATATCAAAGGTGTGAGCAACCTTTGTGCGACATTCTCAAAACTTGGAGAAACCCGAAGTGCGATTCCGAGGGTGGATCTAAGCCTTGCTCATCTATCCATTTTCGTCCTTATCATTTCAAATTCGTGTAAGTTCTTATTCTTCTTGTTTTTCTTGATCCAAAACGTGTTTAATTGCTAATTTGTATGAACACTTGAATCTAGATCCTTGTTTTTCATATCATTTGGTATCAGAGCCTAGGGATTGAGGTGTTCATATACTTGTTTTCTTGTTTGTTCTTGTTTCTTCTTGGTGTTTTTATATAAAAAAAAAGACGAAGCCTATATAGTAGTTCTCCATACAACAGCCTGTTCGTGAAATTCTGCAACACTAGGTCTTTATACAATTTCGTTTTAGGTATCTTAAACAATTCCAAATAATCCGAAAATTGGTGAACCCATATGAAATTCTCTGTTATACAACTTTCATCTTTTGAGTTTTTCCAGATTCGTCATTGTTTGATCAGAATTCTCTTCGTAGGTCACTGCTATCATTTAAGAAATTTTTTTGACAGATTGCACCACTTGTCAAACAACGATTGATTGGTTCACCTAGAAACATCCAAATGCTTTGAAATTTTGGTATCTTCTAGAAAATTTCATGATCTAAAAGTTTCGTTCATCGTTCCTTTTCAAATTCGTTATCGTTTAGTCATGAAAGTTTCTGTCATTTCGTGTTCCAGTTCTGTGAATTGTCTGCACTATTTGCTCTTGTTTTTGATTTGTTTGACGGTTGGCATTTACCCAAGGCAAGAAGGAGGGAGAGTGTCAAACACGAGTGACTTGTGAGGATATACATTCTTTGATCATGGATTGCGACTTGTTTTATTCACGTTGTCTTATTCGGGGTAAGGAATACGAGTTCTGCATTGATCACGATGAAGAAGCGACTTTAGTTAGTACTGCGTTGGTTAATGAGCTTGATTTGCCTTTGTATAGGCATCCTCATCCTTATTACAAAAAATTTAGCGGTCGTCGGGTACATGTTATAAGTCAAGCAAGGGTTTACATTGATCTTAATGGTTATAAGTGTGTTATGTTATGTGATGTATTCCCAATGCAAGGTGAATCTATAGTTCTCGGACAACAATGGTTACATGAGTATAAAGCCAGGTATGATTCGTCCCGTGCTTGGTATTCTTTTTATGGTATGGGTATGAAGTATGTCCTAGCATCAAGGAAAGTGGTACATGTTGATAATTTGGTGCAAGATTGGTTGGATAAATCGAGAAAGGTTTTTGAAGATTGCCTTCAGGATTTCCCTAAACGGGTTATGGAGAACTATAAACGCGGTGTCTTTGAATTGGATGCCGAAAAGACATTGAGAGAGGCCAAGAACACACACTCTATGGAACCTTGTGCATCCATGGAGGATGTAATATTTATATCGGCTAAGTTGACATGTCCTACTATGGAAGAGGTAATTCCAAAGGATGAGGTTTGTAGTTAATGTTCATGTTGTCAATGATGCGATAGTCATGCTACGCATTTCATGGAAGTAGAAACTATTGAGGAGGAGTTCAAAAGTAAAGAATCTACGCTTGTGGTTGAGATGGAGAATTCTCGCAGGTCTGATATTGTGGATGTGCTTGTGGAGGAGGCACAATATGATTTTCTCTCATTGTCCGCTTGTTCGAGTCCTATTTCATCCCCTTTGCAGGTACCTCTTGAACCCCTATTTGAGGGCGACATTGGGTTATTAGATACGCCCCATGCAACCCATGTACTGCCTTCGGATGTTCTTGACATTGTTGATATTGGCGGAAAGCCGGAGCACACTCTCGACGATCCGTATCTTGCGTATGTTACGGTCAATCCTGATTTCTGTTTATTTGATTATCAAGATACCTCACATGGCTTCAATCATATTTATATCATGCCACAAGGCTGTTATGAGGTTCCTTTTGTGAAGTATGGTGCGGTCACTTCGTATGTTGCTGATGCAAGGTTGTTTATTCGCGTTCTTTTTGATCCCGGAATATCTTTGGTATTTATTTTGTGTTCTCACGAAGTTGTGCATGATGGTGCTCTGTTCTATGACATCCTATTGATTCGAGGACGAATCCTTTCCAACCGGGAGGGAATGATACATATCATGAAAGTTCAAATATCCATCTTGAAGATATGGAGAAAGCTTATGATCGAATGAATTGGGGCTTCATTATGAAGATGCTGAGGATGTTTGGCTTTCAGGAGCCCTCTATGGATCTGATTTTCCGTACTCTTGCGGATAACTGGTTTTGTGTCCTTCTCAACGGTGTGCCCTCCACTCCCTTCCATGCAACTCGGGGAGTTAAACAAGGAGATCCACTTTCTCCTGCTCTTTTTGTCTTAGCGGCGGAGTACTTTGGCAGACTGATTACTGATTTTATGGCCAATAATCCGGGCATGCAGTTTCAATCGAAGATCAAGGGCATTCACTATTTGGCCTTTGCTGATGACACTATTCTCTTTACTCGATGTAACAAAAAAGGTTTAAGGGGTCTCCAAGCGCTTTTCCACCATTATGAGCTGGTGTCTGGGCAGCGTATCAACTCCACTAATAGTACTTTTATTGGACACAAGTTGACTGATCTTAAGGCTAGATGGGTGCGCAGTATTTTGGGGTTTCAACGTGAGCACATGCCTTTTCGGTACTTAGGGGCTCCCCTTTTTCGAGGCCGCAATTCCATTATCTTCTATCAAGACATAATCGACAAAGTTCAGAGTAAACTTCACCATTGGGGTAACAGGCTGCTTTCTTTTGGAGGCAAACTTATTCTCCTTAGGCACGTTCTAACGTCTATTCCGATTTATATTTTACAAGTCCTGGTTCCCCCTCGAGCAGTCATCCATCGGCTCCACCGCATATTTAATAAATTCTTATGGAATAGTGGGCCGGAAGGTAGCCATATTCATTGGCGATCTTGGGAAAAAGTCTGCGCGCCGACTGAGGAGGGTGGTTTAGGTGTTCGGAATCTTTTCGATGTTATTGACAATTTTGCGATTAAGCTATGGGTGCGGCTTCGGCAGAGACAGGGTATTTGGGCTAGGGTCATTTACAATACTTACGTTCGTGACAAATCTCCTTTGGATGTCCCAGAACCCAAAGTCAGTACGCCAATGCTACGTAGAGTGTGGCAGATGAGAGACATAGCTGAGCAGTTTATTTGCTGGAAGCTAAATACGGGAAACATTGACTTCTGGCGCGACAAGTGGACGACAATTGATCTGGGAAGCCCCCGACGAGCGGTTTTGGAAAGTCGGCGATTTTTGGACGGATGGCCGCGTGGAATATACAAACTTCTTCGCTCTCTCCTTCCTAATCATATAGTGGACGAGGTCACCCTTATCCCTTTCACGTGTGAAAAGGAGGATGAGCTTATTTGGATGCTCGGTCCCCGATGGCAGGTTTAATACCCGGTCTACTTGGAACTTGGTCCGTACTCCTCACCCTTCTAATGATATTTTTAAGATTATTTGGAACAACATCCTCCCTCTCAAGATCTCGTTCTTTTGTTGGCGTCTGCTGCATAACATCCTCCCCACTGACCAAAACATTCAACGTCGGGGCATCACCCTGGTTTCTAAGTGCTTCGCTTGCCATTTTGGGGAGGACCTGAGACACACCTTCATTGACTGCCATTTTGCTGAGTATGTTTGGAGGTATTTCATGCACCATTTTGGACTTCGGTTCTCTCCTACTTCAGGGATTGTACCTATGCTTCATTTCTGGCAGAAATCGGTTTCTAGTATTCACCGTCTTCGGCTCATTGTTCCGATCATTGTCTGCTGGGGCATTTGGGCTGAAAGGAACAGGTGTCGACATGAAGATGTTCAGCCGTCTGCACAACGTACCATTATACACATTGAGCGAGCTATTAGGCAGCTTCCCTTTCGGAAGAACCTGGAAGCTAGAGTTCTTGGTCCTGATAAGGACATTCCCTTCTTTCAACCTTTCAGGCTCAAACCTACCCCGAGAAAGAGAGTGACTTTTATGAGATGGATGCCGCCGACTACGGGCAATGTTAAACTAAATGTGGATGGGAGTGTCCGGAATGGCGTGGCCTATGGAGGTGGGATCATCAGAGATTCTGATGGTGAGTTTATCATGGCCTTCCATGCTTGCTTTGGACAAGGGACAGTGGTGGATGCTGAGATAAAAGCCCTTCTTTTTGGCCTTCGCATGCGTAATCATACACAGACCCTGGATATTGAATCGGATTCTCTCTATGTCTCTCGTATGATCTCTGGAGCTAGTACAGGGGGCTGGCCCCCGTGTCTCTCTCCGTCACCCGATATGCACCACCCCGCGATCTCTACACCATACCATCTCGCATGTTTATAGAGAATGCAATAGAGTCGCAGACGCACTGGCGGCCCTCGAGGGGAATGATCAGATCTTCTACAACCAAACGGATGTCCCATCACATATTCGGCTTCTTATGCATGATGATTTGTTTGGACCACCTCATATCCGATGTATCAGTGCTCAGCCAATGCCAGATTAAATGGACGCACCCCCTCATGTTTGTCGGGGTGCAGACCAGGTGCTATTGTTCTTTCTCACTACTTCTGTCTGGTGTATGCATGTTGTTTACCTTACTTTTGGTATATTTGTGTTGCGGACGGATCACCCTCTTCGGGCTTCCCGGAGCTCACACAGACGCCAGCTTTTGGATGTTTACTTTTGGACGCACCCCTACCGCATTTCTAGGGGTGCATTCCAGTGTTTTTGTTCCTCTTGCACACTAATGCTATGCTCATATCTCTATTGGTGTTTTATTCCACCTTCATTTGCTCCCTCACCCTCGGAAGGGATTACATGGCGCTTACACATGACAGGTGACTTAGGAGATGTGGACCTTCGGACGCACCCCTACCACATTGCTAGGGGTGCAATCCAGGTGTTTTTGTTACTTTGCCATTCTACTTTTCTCGTTCATAATTAATCTGGTGCTTCTTTCCCCTTATGTGTTTGATACAAACTTCTACAATGAGTTTCAAAGACCGTTTTATGGATAGGACATGGCAGCTTTTTTCGAGGACGCTTGGCAAGCTTCTTCGGCCCAATACAATGCGCAGGATCGTGGGCGCTTGTACATGGCGGCATCTTTCATTTTCTTTTGAATTTCACTTATGTAACTATTTATGGGATAGGGACTTTTTTGGGGGTACATAGAGCGAGTACTCTTCCCTATGTGGTGGATTTTCCCTCACTGGGTTTGCCGCACATAGGGTTTAAGGAGGCCATGCTATGTACCCTATCACACAAACTTGGGGCGGGCCGGGATATGGCACTGAATTTTGTAGCTCTTTATTCCGTTTTTTAATAAAATAAAGTTGCTTCAAAAAAAAAATTCCTACCTTTTTGGACCTACAAAAAACCGATACCTTTTTTACCTTAAGTTTTGGAAACTTTCCTTACTAAAAATAGACCATGTCTAGTTTTGCACCCAAGACATGTCCAAGACTTGTCCTAGACATGCCTTGGACGTGGCTTATCATCCCACATCGATTTGAGACTAATCCAAGCTTCCAAACTACTAACTATAAGTTGTTTTTGTACCACATTGCTAGTTTGGGAGTAGTTTCACTTTTTGAGTTCTATATAAGGGTTGTAACTTACCATGTATAAACTAAAGTCATATTTGAGTGAAAATATTATATATTTTAAGTTTCAGTGATTGAAACAAACATAGTTAAAACTTTTCCTTGCGACTGGGTGAAGGGTTAACTCGAGAATATATCAAAGGTGTGAGCAACCTTTGTGCGACATTCTCAAACTTGGAGAAACCCGAAGTGCGATTCCGAGGGTGGATCTAAGCTTGCTCCTATCTTTGTTCTCCATTTTCATTCTTATTATCTTAATCTAGTAAGTATTTCAATTTTCCTTCTTGTTTTCTTTTCAATAAAACGTGTTATTAGCTTAATTAGCAAGAACACTTAAATCTAGATCCTTAGTTTTCATATCAACTAATTAGCTACTAGTCCGGTATGTGAACTAATTGATAACCCGGGGTTTAATGGTAAATAAGGATAATATGTTTCGAGAAGGGTTTACGGAAATATCCCGACTCGAAATGAACAGTCTACGGAGGATTTATCCGTATGTAATGATTATATCAGTGGACGCTTATCAACACATGGTTGATGTCACGGATTTTATTAACACAAAACAAACAAGTAATAATCCGGTTAACCTCAAGTATAAGGATCGTAGTAATAGTGGTTAATTCCGGGTCTATCTTACGGGGAACTAAACGGTTGTGATTTCTAGTTTTTGTCTAATCTAATATATGTCACGTAACTAATCTAAACAGCGAATAAAAACCAAACAGAACAGAAAATAAAACTAGACAGAGGATATAATCCAAAGCTAGGAAGGATACGGGCTGCGAACCTTTAACTAAACTAATCTAAGATGCAAATAAAAGTAGACTAACTAAACAAATTCAAGTTTTTAGGGATTTAAATCAAGTGTGTAACGAGCAAACGAGGATTGATCCACCTATCCAACAAGCATTGAT
Source organism: Gentiana straminea (assembly GCA_036785695.1). Classification (NCBI taxonomy): domain Eukaryota; kingdom Viridiplantae; phylum Streptophyta; class Magnoliopsida; order Gentianales; family Gentianaceae; genus Gentiana; species Gentiana straminea. The sequence goes on along the minus strand of JAVUPR010000444.1, from coordinate 743,089 downwards.
TTCCTATCTCGATTATATTGTGGTTTTTATCTAGGTTGTGATTCACCTTATCTAATTATGAACCCTAATTCCTTAGAAAGTTCTTCTATTAATCCATTATCTTCCAATGCAAGATTAACGCGTTTTCTAACCAAAGGTGCAAACTTATTGTTTATAATCTAGCAATTAAACCTATTAACTTCCGTTATGATAGATTCAAATTACTATTCTTATTCATGGTGATCTAAGTTTATTAAGACTTCCATCAACAATAAACAATCACACATGCATATCTTCCGATGTAAAAGCAATTAAACATAATAAACATGAATAAGAAACAACCTTTAATAGAAACTCACAGTGTAATCGATGAAAACGAAATCAACAAGTGTTGGATGGCTTCACAATACTCGTTTGATGAAGCTTTTAGCTTCTAAACATCCTCAGCAACTCGAATTTGCAGAAACAGTGCATAAAAAGATAACTAATTTAATCTAAACTAAAATGCATAAAAACTGGAATAAAAGGAAGAAAAACGCAGCCTAGAGCCGCCCCTAGGTTTAGGGTTTTGAACAATGAGTGTATGGTATGTTTTGGGTTGAGAAACAGCCGCCTATTTATAGATTTTAAAGTCGGTTTCAGCAAGTCGGCTACCGGACGCCCGTCTGGAAAAGGGTGAACGCCCGTCTACTCTTCAATAGAACTTCGAATCGGGCCGAGTCATGACCAGACGCTCGTCCATACAGCGTCCACTCCAGCGTCCAAACTTTCTGAATCAAAGATGTCATCCTGGACGCTCGTTCAGTTTTAGCAAACGCCCGTCCACTGGACGGGACCTGGACGCCAGTCCAATATGATTGAATTTCGATTTCTTGATCTTTATCTCTTCTCTTCTTGTCAATTCCTTCATTATCTCTTTCATCATCAAATATTTCGACTCTTATCTCCTTTTGATCATCATTTGAGCATCAAGCACGCACCTATAACACATAAAAACATCGCAAAATGTAATAATGCCCAAATAATCATAAAATCACAATTAAAACACATAAATCAACCTATTTTGCGATTAACTCATCTAAAATATCATTTACTCAATATTCCCATTAAACACACGTTTCTTATGCAAATTAATACAAATATGGGGGAAATTATCATAAAACATAGTGTTATAAATCGTATAAATTCACCCTTAACAACTCCCCCACACTTAGCTTTTGCTCGTCCCGAGCAAAACAAAACAAAGTAAAGGCTCGAGAAAAGATAGACATCTAAACATATATAACACATATCCAATAAATCAGAAGTTCACCAGTGTGTGTGCAAAGCCATAGAAAACTTCCACTAAGTCCAAGCTTGAGAAACTCAAAGCAAAACTAGCTAATACCCCCTCGTAGACTAGCAATAGATGATACTCATAAGGTGCACCCTACAAACGTAAATTATCCCGAAAAGAATGATCGAATATATCTAGGGCCTTTCTGAAATACTCAGAGGATAATCCCTACAGCATATCTGTCAGTTTCTACTGGGGATAAGATAGACGATAACTAAGTCTTATATTCATTTCTTAACAATTCATTAGTTGATTTAACTGTTTTCACTTTTAAACACACATCAGAATGAGCTATTGCCCTGTCATAGCAGAATAGGATATTCGAGATATACCCTACCTTACTCCAATCATAAGGCAGCTTTTTCTGACTGTCGTGAGCTTTTAGTCATCATAGTGGTATAGGACATACGTGGTATACCCTATCGCACTCCAATCATCGACTAGCTTTCGACACACCCAATAATTCTTCATTATTAACTCAACTTTTTCATTTGACAATAAGTTACATGTTACTTATCACATTCAAACCTAAGATATTCATAGTATATCATACTCCGGATCTAAATACAAACTATCATAAATCTCAAGATATATACGTAGCACTAAGCACATGACTTATAAGAAAATCAGAAATCACTAATCCAAAAGGGGTATAACTTTATATATTAGCTCATCATTCACTATGGCTCGTGAAAAACTTGTCACGGATTTTATTAACACAAAACAAACAAGTAATAATCCGGTTAACCTCAAGTATAAGGATCGTAGTAATAGTGGTTAATGCCGGGTCGATCTTACGGGGAACTAAACGGTTGTGATTTCTAGTTTTTGTCTAATCTAAAATATGTCACGTAACTAATCTAAACAGCGAATAAAAACCAAACAGAACAGAAAATAAAACTAGACAGAGGATATAATCCAAAGCTAGGAAGGATACGGGCTGCGAATCTTTAACTAAACTAATCTAAGATGCAAATAAAAGTAGACTAACTAAACAAATTCAAGTTTTTAGGGATTTAAATCAAGTGTGTAACGAGCAAACGAGGATTGATCCACCTATCCAACAAGCATTGATTTCCTATCTCGATTATATTGTGGTTTTTATCTAGGTTGTGATTCACCTTATCTAATTATGAACCCTAATTCCTTAGAAAGTTCATCTACTAATCCATTATCTTCCAATGCAAGATTAACGCGTTTTCTAACCAAAGGTGCAAACTTATTGTTTATAATCTAGCAATTAAACCTATTAACTTCCGTTATGATAGATTCAAATTACTATTCTTATTCATGGTGATCTAAGTTTATTAAGACTTCCATCAACAATAAACAATCACACATGCATATCTTCCGATGTAAAAGCAATTAAACATAATAAACATGAATAAGAAACAACCTTTAATAGAAACTCACAGTGTAATCGATGAAAACGAAATCAACAAGTGTTGGATGCTTCACAATACTCGTTTGATGAAGCTTTTAGCTTCTAAACATCCTCGGCAACTCGAATTTGCAGAAACAGTGCATAAAAAGATAACTAATTTAATCTAAACTAAAATGCATAAAAACTGGAATAAAAGGAAGAAAAACGCAGCCTAGAGCCGCCCCTAGGTTTAGGGTTTTGAATAATGAGTGTATGGTATGTTTTGGGTTGAGAAACAGCCGCCTATTTATAGATTTTAAAGTCGGTTTCAGCAAGTCGGCTACCGGACGCCCGTCTGGAAAGGGTGAACGCCCGTCTACTCTTCAATAGAACTTTGAATCGGGCCGAGTCATGACTAGACGCTCGTCCATACAGCGTCCACTCCAGCGTCCAAACTTTCTGAATCAAAGATGTCATCCTGGACGCTCGTTCAGTTTCAGCAAACGCCCGTCCACTGGACGGGACCTGGACGCCAGTCCAATATGATTGAATTTTGATTTCTTGATCTTTATCTCTTCTCTTCTTGTCAATTCCTTCATTATCTCTTTCATCATCAAATATTTCGACTCTTATCTCCTTTTGATCATCATTTGAGTATCAAGCACGCACCTATAACACATAAAAACATCGCAAAATGTAATAATGCCCAAATAATCATAAAATCACAATTAAAACACATAAATCAACCTATTTTGCGATTAACTCATCTAAAATATCATTTACTCAATATTCCCATTAAACACACGTTTCTTATCCAAATTAATACAAATATGGGGGAAATTATCATAAAACATAGTGTTATAAATCGTATAAATTCACCCTTAACAGTTGAGTGTAAGTTATCTATATTTGGCAGAGTTCAGTTTCGGGTTTATTGTGGTGTAATCCTGGAATTAATAGATTGAATATAATTGTTCGGCCTGACGAATAATTTTATTTAATTTATTGTAGCTACTGAATATGGGTCCATGGTCCCCGACGTGGCTCCTAATATATCATATAGGTTTTCTCGTCGTTTCACCTCAATTATAATTAAATAGTTGGATTGGACTATTTAATTGATATGTGGATTAATTGTTTAGTTGGACTAGATAATTAAATACACGGAAAAGAGTTTTTTCGTGGACTCGGCCCAATGTGTCAAAAATGCGTGTAGGCCTATTTTTTCTAGGGTGGGGCGCATTCTACGTTGATTAATTATTAAGGAATTAGTTTTCTTGGATAATTATTTAACATGTGATTTATCTTTTATTTGTTAATTGATAATTCATGGAATATTAGATAATATATTTATTTATCCTAATTTGTTTTGGATATATATTATATTTATCTTATATTTGAATAAGGATTATTATAATTGATTATCCGTTAATTAATTAAATCCTTGGAGGACAAGGATTACTCTCCTATATAAAGAGAGTTCTCCCAAGCCTTAGACATAACATAATTTTCGAAATTATTGTAAGTATTAGGCTTAGAATTTTCGGCCTAAGTACTTGGGTTCGAATTTTAGAAAAACTTCGGGTTTTTCTAAGGTAGCATATCGAGGAGGTCCGGCGGCTTGAAACACCATCCACCTGGTGGTGCTTGGAGATACACGTTGGAATACTTTGGCTTCTCAACTAGGATCTCAACTAGCTTGGATTGACCTTTCGTTCTTGGCATTTTTGCACCATTAAATGGTTGGTAATCTAACCCCCTTGTAGGTTAGATCTATTTATTTATGTGTTTTGGTTGTTAGATCTAGATCTTATTCTTTCCGCTGCGTAATCGGGTGGATCCATGATCCATCCGATGATATTTCATCCTACAGAAGTCACTACACCGGCCTAGTGACCAACCAAGTCACTCCACCGAAATATATATTGGAATAAACAGAAAACTAAGGTGAACTAAATCAGATTTATACACGTGGAAAATCAAGGGAGTTATAGAGGATTATTCAGTGGAAGATTACACACGTGAGATCAATTTATAATCGTGGAGGTAACTATATTATTTTTGAATTACAAACGCCTCGATTCCCAGGATTTATCATTACTTACCTCAATCCACTCCCCTACTACACTCAAATACCGTGATTTATATACATAAAATCACGCCATTACGTCACAAAATCCTTCCATATTCAACCACGTTCACACTACCTCAAATCATCCTATATAAACCACACTTAGAGATTTTTTAGATTTTTTTTTACATTCTATCGCATTTCATAAACCCTATTTCTCTCTGAAAAATTGAAGCTTCTCCAAATCTCAATCTTATTCAAACAATGGCTTCATCCTTTTCAACCACTCAAACTGGAAAACAATATGAGAAATCGATTGCCACTGGATCGTTCTTTCAAGAAGAACACTACTGAAAGCTATGCGGAAATGATGATGAAGCAAAAAGATTGGCAGATGGATGCAAAAATCTAGGATTGCTAACCTTCCTAAATCCTGCTATCAAAGATGTTTGTTATGAAAACCTTATCTCTTCATGGAAAACTGCTAAGTTCATTTATGGGCTTCTTGCTGAAGAAGGTGACGAAATGGGTGAAGACAAGATCGTTGCATCTGTCAACGGTACAGAAGTGGTCATTACAGAAAATGTAATTCGCAAACCCCTCAAACTCTCAAATAAAGGTCAAACAAAAGCAGCCTTGGTATTATAAAACTCGGATGACTTCTGGGTAACAATTGCCAAAACGGCAAACCCAGGTTCTAGGAAACTTAACTGTCTTAGATCTGCTTTGAAGAAACCCTTCAATGAATTCAGTGCTCTAATTGGTAAGACAATTGAAGGCAAGCTAGGGGCAAACAATGCCATGACAGAGGTTTGAATGCGTCTTATGGGAAACATCTACAACAGTCTGGAGTTCAATTGGGCAAACTACTTCTTCCAAAGACTCAAAGAACAGATCCAAGGTGAGGTAAATGTGATGAAAAAAGAAGTTTCCGAGGAAAAGAAGAAAAAGGGGATCTTCTGGATCAAGAAGTCCTATGGAATTCAACTACACTATCTCATGCAATGTCTAAAAGTACCAGTAATAAAAATCCATAAATTGCATGAATCCAAAGTCAAAGTACTCCATAATAAAACTCATATGTCAAACAGCCAAAGAAAGCAGGAGGAGGGAAGAGAAAGCAACCTAGCAGAAACACATCTGACCAAAGAAAGAAAGAAAAAGTTCAAAGAAATCTGGACAGAGAGATTTTGGAAAACTAATAGATGAATTAGAAGAAGAGGCAGAACAACAAGAGGAAGAAAGTAGTAGTGAGGATGACCAACTTGAAAATGAGGAAGTTGAAGGAGACAATGGAGATGATGAGGAGACTCCCGAAGAACCAGCACAAATATCTGCCAGTGATATTGATGATAAATTGCTGCATATCTTGAATGGAAAGAAGGTGACTCCAGAACTCAGCTTCAAGATTCAGAACACATGCTTGCCGAAGAAGCTTGGTTCTTTGATTTTCTGGGGATCACAAACCTGGTTGGTGTACTTGATGAATCCCCACTTTGGGACATGGTTGATGCGGCAAAAGCAAAGCTGCCTCAGATCTCAGATAAAGAAGTGGCGACTCAGAGGATGATGGAGATAACCATGATAATGATGATGGTGATGATCATGATGATGATAGTGGTAATGATCCCCATGGTAATGATGTACAAGACAAGGAGTTTGAATAAACAGCTGATGCAATTGATGACAACATTCTCTTAAGTTCATTCTTGCAGCCACAAGGATCAGTACAGAATACCCCACCAGCTAAGGCAACTTCATCAGCACCACAAAATGATTAGCAGACTATGGAAGCCGACAAAACAACTGAGCCGGCTCCACAGCCTTCACATGCTCCACAACTTTCAGTTGACACTGCAGCTGAACCAACAAAAGTGTTAGACACTGGCTCAGCTGCTGGCACTCCAGTCAAGACAATTTCTGGCACTGAGCAAGGGGGAACAAGAGAGCATGTTAATCTAGAAATAACATCTACCCAAGTACTTGATGAAGTAAAAACTGGTGTAGATGTTACTCAACCGACAGCATAGCACCAATAACAGTTGAGGTACCTCCAAATGTGCAACACCAAGACAGAGGACATCAAACTGCACCAGAATCAGCTGATATCCGCCATAAATTTGCTCAACTGACTACTGGCATATCAAATGAGGCCTTTGAAAAGGCAGAAGATCTGTTGGCTGAGGAACTGGAATAACAAGCAATGAATCTCAGATCTATTACTAGGGCATTTAAAGATGAGAGCCATTCTATAGAGAAAAGATTTCAAGCCATTGCTGAGTACAGTGATGCACAAAACATTGTTGTGCAAAGACAGGGTGACCTGATGAGACAGTTAAACATAAATATCACCAACAATCTTACAGGTCTCAGACAACACGTCTCTCAGGAAAATGAGTTGATGGCATTGGCCTTTGGCATCAGATTTCGAAGTGTAACCGAGAAGCTGACTCATCATGAAAAAAGATTCACATCTATTGAATCCAAACTGGATACTTTGATTGGTACAACTGAAGCCACCAATAGCATCCTATTACAACGAAGGGATGATGCTGCCAAAAATGGGGTAAGAAATGATAAGCCTAAAGTTGTAGGATCCACAGTAAGACCCGAAGGATCCACAATAAGAACCTAAAAGTTTGCTGAGGAACAGCTAAGAGCAAGGGACAGAGAACTGAGAATCTGAAATGAAGCTGAAGAACAGCTAAAGAAGGCTAGAGAGGAAAGGGAAAAAGCCTCAAAGTAATCTTGCATAGGATTTCATCATCCTATCCAGAGAAGAGATGATGATAGAGATAGACCAGGAAGACAGCAAAGACCTGGATCTAGTCAGCAAAGTGGATCAGCAAGCCAACACAGATTCAGCACCAGCAGAGGTAACACCAGCAGAGGTAGCAGTAGCACCAGATATGCTGGTAAAAGAACATTTACTACTCACAGAAACATGGAAGAATAGGATGCTGAAGTACTAGACAATGTACGAGAGTTCTTCAGAGTCCAAGACGGTCTGTATCCAAATCAAACGCAAGATGAAGCATGGGCAGACTGGCTAAGCTATGAGGATGAGAGGATGAGAACTGATATGGCCAAGGTTTACAATGACGTTAAAAGAGAGTATGCATCTCTCAAACAAAATACTGGGTTTGGCTCAACCAGCAGACCAAGTCAAGCCATACCCCTTTCTGCAACACGACCAAAAGATTTATTTAGAGAACAATAGGAAGATTTTGACAACTTGGAAAAATTATTCAGTCCAATGGGGAGAATGAACCGTCAGGAACAATGGGGTCTGTTCAAGAATCTCAAATTTGCTGATTCACACATTGCTGAAGCAAGGGATAGACTTGAGAAATACTTTGGAGAACCCAAGGCAAATGAGACTATGCCTGACTTTCATAGACTCATCAACAAGAGAGTATTCCTTAGGGTCTCTGAGTACACTGCTATAGCATACTGGAAATGGAAGTTCCCAGAGATAAACTGGAAAGACATAGAGGAGGTTCAAACTACAAAATTCAAGAGGTATAACGCAGACTTAAGTAAAATGTAGATGTAGCATTCCAAATCTGGCTTGAACTTACTTATCTTATTGCCCTTGAATGGATGAATAAATTTTTTGAGTTTTATTCTGTTGATTATTATGAAAAATTTTGTACACTTATGTTCAGGCTTATGAGGGTTTTGGCATCATCAAAAAGGGGGAAATTGTTAGGAAAATTTTCTTATGTTTTGATTATGGCCATACTAATTGTTATAGCAAGCCTGATATAATTTAGAATTCTCTATATAAGTCTTTACTTAGAGTCTGTCATGTTGTATAAGTTGAGTCAGACAAGTATTGTACTAGTTGGTGGGATGGCAAAGTATAACAGAAATCTGGCAGAGTGAAGCCCGCCAAGTACCAGCAGAGAACCATGAAGACATTATGGTCTGACTTATAACCAAGGAAGTATGTGATGACCGTGGATATGTCTAAGTTATAATTCAAATGATGAAATACATTGTCAAATATGGTGTACACTGATCTCACCCAAATCAAGGATCAGTGAAGTACAAGAAGTATCTAAAAGATCAAAGAAAATAAGAATATAGTAAAACGGCAGAGTGGACAGACTATCGGCTGAGTGATAACAATGCAGTGAAGAAAAAACCAAATAGCCAAGTCAGAAAGATTACTTAACCATTCAAGGAACAGCCAAGTAAACTTTACTTGCTCAAATTTCAAATGATGAAGATCAAGCATTAAATGCACAATCAATTGAGGATCAATCAAGGATGGATTTTCTGATAAACGTTTGAGAAAGAAATCTGATCACTAAAATCAAGGAGAATATAATTAAGGGGGAATCGAGAATTAAATCAAGGATTATTCTCCACATTAAATAGCCAACGGACGAAAATTCAAATCAAGGATTATCAAGGCTATAAATAGAAGGCATTGACAGACAGGAAAAACAACGATTGGATCTGATAAGAAAGAAGCTGAAACTTTGTCAATTTGAAAAGCCTTCTATATGTACTTGAAAAGAAAATTCTAGAGATCAACTCATAAAACAGAGCTCAAATTCCACATCAAGCATTGAGATTGATCACAAGTCTGTGAATCCAATTCACATCAACTGAAGCAATTGAATCAGAGGAATCTGAGAAGGAGTTGCAATCTTTGTTATAGCTACTGAAAGATTTGTTCTCAAGGAGCAGTGATAGAGACTGAGTCACTGAAGCTTTTATAGCCAGGGAGTGATTGTCTGGAAGATTGTGAAGTGTGTGTAGCCAAGGAGTTATCCTACTAATACTTGTACTTGCTCTGCTATTGCCTGGCTGAGGAAGATTTACGGATCCTAAACCAAAAAATACACGAGCGGGACATACTATGTGTAAGGATTCTACCGTTCACAATAACAATAAATAGATAAAGAAAATAATTTCCATTTTGACAAAAGACCCACACCTAAGTTCCTTAGCTTTTGGTCCGCTATCCCCATCATTCTACCCCCAGAGGGAAATGTACTTCCCCTCTGGGCCGGTTGTGGGCGAGGAGGGATTCGAACCCCTGACATCGTGGTTCATAGCCACGTGCTCTAATCCTATGAACTACAGGCCCCACCTCGTCTCCAGTGGATCTGTTTTCGGGAGTACCCTAAAAAATAAGGACCCTTTCCTCTCCCCAACCATTTCATTATGAAAGCACGTTTCTCTCTATAGCTCTTTAAGAAGGGTAAGTTCCGAGGTGTGAAGTGGGAGAGAGGGGGTGTCTTAATTGGAGTTTTTGAATATGACTTTGATTTTTCATTTTTCGTTTTCATATTGAAAAAGTAATAATAATGAGAGGTGGTAAGATTTTTATCATCCTGGCATCGAGCTATTTTTCCACAGGACATCCCCTACAGTATCGTCACCGCAGTAGAGTTTAACCACCAAGTTCGGGATGGGTTGGTGTGGTTCCTCTACGCCTAGGACACCAGAATATCGAACCATGAACGAAGAAAGGCATGAGAAAAAAGTGCCAATTCATTTCACCCTTCATCCATTTCAATATAAAGGATTAGTCAATCAAATAACTTGGTAATTGTTGGTCCCTTGGAAAGGCTAACACGAGTTTAGAGGGGGGGGGGGGGGTGAATAAACTTGTCACCAAAAACTTTCCCAAAACTGAAAGTACCCCAGGAACTGAGTTTCTCAGTAACTCAAACTGAACTATCAAACTGATGTACAATGTGGCTCAGTTCAGTTTCGTTCCAACCCTTTAATCCTGTGTAGGAGTTAGTTAATTCAGCTTAGCTAATGCTGGTACTGTATTAACTTGCAGCGGATAAGATCAAGCCTTTTGTGCAATAGATGTGTCAATAAAGATCTAAGTCTCCTATGTATCAGTTCTGTGCTGACTCAGTGTCTAATGTTTGCTGAGTGTAGTGATAAAATGATAATGCAATAATTAAAGCAATCATAGCACAAATATAAATGCGTAAAGTAAATCAACACGGAGTTTGTTTATGGAAGTTCCGGGTGGTGTAATCCCGTACGTCTCCCCTTCTCCTGTGGTGTATGAGGTATCACTAGAATCTTGAGATAACTATTACAAAATCCTAGTTTAATGACAGTCCTTCACGACACCCTATTTTCACTGTCTACACATAATGAAGAAAAGGTGTGATTGATCCCTGACGGACGTTTTCTAGTGCTATTACAATCCTTACCGGCAGTGTACCGGGTCAAATCATAGTGCTAGTGTGGTGAGTCAGAGTGTCGAATCCTCAGGGAAACGTGGTAATTCTTTTAAGTGTGGTTAAACACCAAAGAGTCATTATTAACTCGATCTAAACCGCAATTTTATAATACGATTACTACTATTCTACTTAACATAAAGTAAATGCGTAATTTAAAAGTTATTCTAATATAATATATATAGATATATAAATATATATAGATGTACATGGATTGTAAAATATATATATATATATATATATATATATATATATATATATATATATATATATATATATACAATATATAGTTTATAATAATAGACTAGACGGATAATTTTATAGAACTAGCCAAAGTTTATATAATTGATTTATACGATCTTTTTCAGTAAACGGAATGTGCTCGATCTTTCCTTTTATGTTAGGTCCAATTGAGTAAATGAAACGGTGCACTCCTGAGGTTAACAATTCCTCCTTACACGAGCGTATGAAATTGTCATATGTCAAATTGTCATCAGTTTAATCTCCACAACTGCCTCATGCTAATCTCAGTTAGTCTGAACAGTACCGAGTACAAATCTACCCCGGATAAAAGAGGTTATTCCGTTTGTCAGACGGCCGATGTTATTCAAAAGGCTCCGGTTGTCAGGCGGATCGATTTAACTTTCCGGTGTTAGTTTCAATTAAACCGTTGATTTTAACATTATTACGATCTTGAGCACAAATTTAATAAGATTCATCTTTCCCAAGACAAATCGCCCCCGGGTAGGAAATAGGATTCCATTGTCACGCTTTCGCACGGCCAATTTTACCCTCCGGTTTTTCTATCTTTTATCTCATATCCTAACTTCTCTCGGTCGGTTCATCGTTAGGTTATATGTTGCGATTCATCTTGGTTAATTACGTCAATACGAATATTATCTCGTTGGTCCCTTGAAAAGGCTTTGGTTAAGTTTAGAGGGGGGGGGGTGAATAAACTTAACACTTAAAACTTTGGAGTTAACAAATTACGCAACTTCGGCGGTCTGTGATACTTCGAGTCTGTCGAGACTTCGATAGCCTACCGATAAACGTAGTCTACGATAGTTGAGTTTGCTTTAATTTGTGCGGCGGAATAATATCAAAATTAAGCCTTAATACTTGTTGTTAAATATGATACTAAGTATTAGATACTCGGTAGTGCGGGTGTGTGATTTCGGTTGCTAGATTCAGTAGGCTGATGTATAAAATAAACTAAGTGCGAAAGTAAATGCGAAAGTAAATAGTCGATTTTATAGTGGTTCCAGGTGATGTAATCCTGTCATTCCACTCTTCTCCTGTGATGTTGGAGGAAATTCACTAGAGATCTTTGATGCAGCTTTTACAAAGATTCCTAAGTTGTTTGTCCTTCACCAATAGCTATGGCTTCACAAACTGAAAACTGGGAACATGTAGGATTGCTTTGCTCCCGAGTCTTCCACTTGGTCCTTGAAGGGTAGGATTGCCTCTTCACCGGCTCCACCACAAACAACGAGTCTTTCACACCTAACGGATGCTTCACGTCTTCGACGGGTTCTTTATAAAATAAAGATTGAATCAAATAAATGATTCGGTTGCGGCGGCTTGATTAGGATGATGTAATCGGCGGCTTGCGGTCTTCAAGTGTGTATGCTTGATGCAGCTTGAACACAGAATGCACTTGAAGAAAATAATTAGATCAGCAGCCTTAAGCTCAGTATGTTCAGCAGGGTGTTTTTCAGCTCAGTATTATCACTTAAAGTTTATCCAAATTTTCATCATCTTTTTCTGAGTTGAAAGTCCTCTATTTATAGGCAAGAATGCATGTGACTTGTGTTTGAAATTCAAACGTGACCGTTCCTTGTTTTTGTCCCATCGATATGCGATCTGTCACTATTCATGGGACCGACACTTTGTCGAAATTCCTTTTGACAAGTGCGGTCTGTCCACCCGTTTGACTTGTATCCAATGGATAAAAATGGAGATCATTCCAACGTCTTTTTAATCTCAGCCTTTGATTTTCTTGATAAGTCGAGAGGTAGTTGGTCTGTCCTTATCCATGTAATCTTCCAATAAACTTGAATTAATCGAGGTATCATATCAGCAGGTTCATAAGTCTGCTGAAGTACCAATCAGTCTGCTGATCATCATATTTCTGTATGTAAAATATAATGCAACTGATTACTTTTATCTAACTTTTATTTGTGAAGTTAGATTACATCATTTTAATTATAACCAAGTTCCAAACATCATCCAACTTATGGAACTTAGACCTTCTACACAAGGTATATGTAATCAGTTTAGGTCATCACAGACTTGCCTAAATTCTGATTCCATATCCTTGACTTTAAATACTAAGTTTGATCCCTTAGCCTTCATTAACTGAGTTTGAACCCTCAGCCTTCAGTCTTCAGTCTTCAGCAGGTTCCTGACTAGTCTACTGACCTATCTACCCTACTGACCTAGACCAGTCTGCTGATATCAATCAGCAAACCTTTACAGTGCTTGTTTGATCAAACCTATTTATGAATCAAACTCTAATAAACCTATACATTTGATCTAGACATCTTTTTGCCTTTGCACTATAACAGCTAGTATGGCACTCATCATCAAAACTAAGAAATAAGTCCAACAATTTCCCCCTTTCGGTGATGATGCCACTACCCTCACCTAATCGGCAAAGCAAAAAGATAAAGACAAAAACGAACAAGTATTCATCTTTCATTAAAATCATTTGATCAAGGCTATTACAAACTAGATGCGGCAAAGATAAATTAAGATAAGTATCTTTGATCTATTGTCTCTTTTCTCTTTCTTGTCTAGCCTTCTCGGCTTGCTCTTGATAGGCTCGATCCGTTCTATCATATCCCTCATCCACTCATTTTCAATCGGTGTAAAATCAATGTAGGGATTAACTTGCTTCCACCGGTTCCCCATGCTTCGGGCGGGATAAGATTGATGTCATTCACTCTGAATCCAAACTTCATGTACAGTTCCTTGAATTCATCAAGTGAGTCCTTTGCTTTTGTGATAGGTAAGGTCCTATCACCTCTGCCACTTCTTCCACCTCTTCCACCTCTGCCTCCTCTGTAAGTTGCCCTTAAGGCTCTGACTCTTGCTTCCCAAATTTCAATGCCAAGAAAGAGTTTAGGCCTTCAAGATATCCCATGTCCTGATAAGGTCTCCTTCAGTTGTAGTATTCTTTCTTGTATTGTCTAAGGAGATCATCAGTAAGTTGAACTCTACCAGGTGTAGGTTGCCTGAGAGCATTAAGCTCATCCTCCCATCTCTTCTTTGCAAAGAGTCTTGCAGCCTCCTTTGCTGTAGCTGATTGGCCCTCTTCCCCCTTAGTGACATCATCAACAAAACGGGATATAAGGCCATGTATACCTTCCTGTGATACTATCATTCTGTTCAAATGGCCTTCCATAGTTCCAGTTCTAGTATCAATAGCAGTGATCCTGGATTGCAATGTTTCCTCCAGTCTGTTGATCCTTTTAGTAAGTTTGGGATCAGGCATAGCAGGTTGTTGTGCAGCAACAGCCTCAGCAGGTTTAGGTGTTGCAGCAAGGTTGTCAAGTTTCTGATGGATAGAAATAAATTGATCCTTCAGAAATTGATCTTTTGCAATATTTCCAACCTTGATGCCCCTCGCATCTAATATCAGATTATTCACAGCATTCTGAGTAGATGTGAAGTTTGAAGCAACTGTGGCAGTAGATTGTCTGTTTTCATTTACCATCTTCATCGCTTCTTCAAATCTCTCTTCCTGTCTATCCGGTTGTGTCCTCAATCTATTGCATATCATGCCTTACGGTCCTCAATTCATTTAACACTTCAACTGGCACTTCACTGGTCATCCTTCCACCAGTGGTGTCATCAACAGGCTCCTCTACATTGTACTATGGCCTCTGATTGCTTATCACCATTGCCCTACTCCTATCCAGTCCAGCAGGGTTAGGTCCTTCATATTCATCCAGGATAGGATCAATGGCAGGTTCTTCAAAAACGGTACAAATGCACGAGGGGGATTAACATCAATATCTTCTTCTTCGGGCATCGAAATTCCTCATCAACGAAGTCAAAGTCCAGCGGTGCTCTTCTTCTTCATTAACGACGGTCTGGCGACCATCTTTCCCTTCGGTGGTCTTGCCTCCGAAGGCTCCACTACGGCGGCCTCATCAACAACGGGGGTTTCCTCCAAACCCAAATCGGGTTCCAACCTTTGTCCGGTGTCTTTTTGAGACTCGGCGGCTGTACCTTCGTTCCAACCTTTGTCCAGTCTTTGTTTGTATCCCGACAGAACTGTACCTCCTCTTCAATTCCTTGTGGGTTGAATATAGCCTCATTATCCACTTGGAAATCTTCTCGCATGACCAATCTTGTGTAGCATGATGGCGGTTTTAGTAAGAGTGCCTTCAATGTCAAATCCATCTTGATATTCAATGGACTCTTCGAACGGCACTAGGTTCATTAAAATCGACAACCTTTTCTCCATCCAATTCCTCACTCGTCCCGGCATCGGTTAGTGCAGTAGGCTCTACAACATGGAATGTGCTTGGTGCATCAGTCAGCCTACTAGCACTCAGAGTAATACCTTCATTGATCAATGCCTCCAGATCATCCATGGTGAGATCCTGTAGATCCTCATCCATTTCTCCAGTCAGCTGTCTCTCAGTAGACACTCCAGCACCAGTAGACTGCCTTTCAGTAGGGTCAATTAACATTGCAGTCCCACTGGTTTCTCCTGGACCAGAGGGGTGATTGTCATCAGAATCAGATGATGAAGAGCCATCACCATCATCTCTTGGATCCCTGAACTTGATACCCTCCTCCTTCAGTTGTTCATCAAACAAATCCATCAGTCTTGATTGCAGCAAGGTGGTATCAATTAGATCCAGCAGGTTCTCTACTCCCAAGTTTTCAAAAACCCATTATTCAAAATCTGTCATAGGTTGAGCAGCTGGCTTTTGCCTCTTGTAGAAACCAAATTTCCATTGGAAGTAATCAGCAATTTTATGAAGTTTGGGATCTACATACTCTTCAGTTTTCTTACTTTCTTTTACATGCCTTTCAAATGGCATAAAAGATCTTCTGGGAGCAGCTTCAGTGCCTTGTTGACCTCCGAAGGTACCAACAAGTAAATTCATGGTTTCTTCAACGGATGTTTGAAAGTCGAGGTTCTTGAGATTGTACATTTGTGCCTACTACTTCCATCGTACCACACTTGGTTCCCCCGACTTACATGCTCATCGACGGGGTTAGCGACGACCGCTCTTCCCCGAGTTCTTGCCACATTTGCGGGGTCTTCAACCAAGTCTTCTATTACCTCTCCAACCACCACAGCAGGTTCAGGTTCAGGTTCAGTGGTTTGCTGTGGTTCTTCAGTAGATACTACAGCAGGCTCAGGGTTAGTAGACTGCTGCAAATCTTCAACAATTTGCTCAAAAACAACCTGTCCAGCATCAGTAGACTTGACAACCTCTTCAGATGAGGAGTCAGTAATCACCACAGGCGGAATGATAGTTAAGGGCTCAGCCTCAACAGCCTCTTCTTCTTCTACTGATGCCTCTTCTTGGATTCTTTGAGCCTCCAAGTTTTTAAGTTCTTTTCCTTTGCCATGCTTTTTCTTTTTGGTAATCTCCTTCATTCTTTTGGAGAGAGGTTCATCATCATCTTTTCCAGTAGATTTTCTCTTTCTACTAGCTTCCTTCTGTTGTTCTCTTAAGATTTCAACAACAGTTTTCCTTGCAGCTACAGCAGGGTCAGTAACCTCCACTTGTCCCTCAGCAGACTCAGCAGTCTGTGCTGTTTCCTTTCTTGTCTTCTTTGAAGGCTTTGAAACTTCAGATATTTTCTTTGTATTTCCACATTTTCTTTTCTCAGCAGCCTTCTTTGGTGCAGCAGGTTTGATAGATATCTTCTTGGTTTGCTGAACCTGCTCACCTCCGGCATCACCATCATCTCCATCATTATCATCATCAGCAGCCTCTCCAGCAACCTCATCATCATCATCTAGACCAGGGATAATATCATCAATTTCCTTCTTGTATCTAGACTGATTGATCTTTTCAGATGCTACATCAGGAATTTTCAAATGATTCAGCAGGGTCTGAACCAACAATCCTAAGGGCAGGGCCTTGGACTTCCTCTTTCCCTCTTTGTCTTCCTTGAAGACCTTCTTCATGTAATGGATGAAGTATCTAGCCCAATCAAACTTCATGCTCCTGCAGATGATAATCATCAACTCTATCTTGGGTCCTGATAGAGTGTCCATACTTCCAACTAGTCCCAGTATGTTTTTAGCAATTAGTTTGCTCAGCAGACTGTATTCACTTCCAATATGTTTGCAGTTGATACCTGGAACGGATTTAGTGGCTGCATTTGTTTTAATCTGATCAACAAACGCCATTTTGTCCAATCCCATTGCTTCAGGATTGACTGAGCCATCCACCACTTCAACAAACCCAAAAACTTCTCTCAGCAACCTGGGGGAGACTTCAATTTCTTGCCCATTCACAGCAGTCTTAAATGTTTCAGTTCCTTCCTGTATATGAATATTTCTCCAGAAACCGACAACATTTGTATAAGAAATTGTTTTCCAGTCTTATATTCAACACATTCTCCAGACCGGCATATCTCCTTATTCTTCTACCAATGTTAATGGCAAGTTCAGTTCTGTTTGCATCTTCAACAAAGCCTCTAACACTTTGGCTTGATTCTATTTGGACATCAATCTTTTCCGCCATTGAAATAAGAAAAAGATGAAGAAGAATTGCTCTCAAATCTGTGTTCACACAATGTAGGATTTGCAGAGATAAAGCAGAAATTGCAAGTAGAGAATTCGTTGTGTGACAGTCTGATTATATAGACAGTGGGTAGTTGAAACTGTCATTGCACGTTCATTGAGGTAACCACGATTAAATTGAATAAATTTTGTCTTGACACGTGGCCCATTACTCCTCCATAACGTTTGTAACCGTTGGATGGTTTAACTGTGGTAATAATGGATAGAATAAATATCCCGCCAATATGCCTTTTTGACTTTAATAACTTTGGTGAGTAACGTTCCATTCAGCAGGGTGAACCTCAGCAGGGTATGCTCAGCAGTCTGCTGATAAATAGGCTTCAGCAGCCTGCTGACAGAAGTACTCTGCTGATCCTTCATTTCTTCTTGTTTTGTTCAATTGATAATACAAGATGAAGTTTAATACCAATGACTGATCTGTCAAGTGAGCTCACCCAACATGACAAAGACCAATCCCATTGGCAACCTCATTTGCTCAATTGTCCAAACATAAGTACATGGAATTGTTGATACCAATGACTAATCTGCTAAGTGAGCTCACCCAACATAGCAAAGACTAATCCCCTTGGTGAATTCCAGTACACTGCTGAATATCAGTCAACCTTTATGATTCCAAGTTCAGTCCTTAACTTAGCAAATCTTTCACTATCAAGTGGCTTAGTGAAAATATCTGCAAGTTGATCTTCGGTAGGGATGTATAGAACCACCACATCTTTCTTTTCAACATGATCTCTTATAAAATGATGTCTCACATCAATGTGTTTGGTTCTTGAGTGCAAAACGGGATTTTCTCGTGATTGCAATTGCACTTGTGTTATCACACATAATTGGAATTTCCTTTTCTTCAATTCCATAATCCCTTAATTGTTGTCTTAGCCATAGTACTTGTGCACGGCAACTTCCCGGCGAAGAATGTATTCGGCTTCGGCGGTGGAAGTTGAAATAGAATTCTGTTTCTTGCTAAACCGGGAGACCGATCTATTTCCCATTAACGACGGTTCTGTTGTGCTTTTTCTATCAATCTTGCATCCAAGCATAATCGGAATCGAGTAGGATATAACTTTGAAGCTTCCTTCCTTGGAATACCATATCCCTACTCCCAAAGTCTCTTTAAGATACTTGAGAACTCTCTTGACTGCACCTAAATGACTTTCTTTAGGTTTAGATTGAAATCTTGCACAAACACCTACATCAAAGGATATATCAGGTCTGCTGGCAGTTAGGTACAGCAGACTTGCCTATCATCCTTCTGTATAAGGTCTGATCAACATCTTTTCCTTCTTTATCTTCATCCAATCTGATGTTTGTACTCATAGGAGTTGAATTCTTAGTGCTATTTTCCATACCAAACTTCTTCAGCAACTCCTTGGTGTACTTGGTTTGATGAATGAAGATTCCATCCTTCATTTGTTTAACTTGCAATCCCAAAAAGTAATTCATTTCTCCCATCATACTCATTTGGAATTTACTCTTCATTAGATTTGCAAACTTTTCACAAAGCAAATCATTTTCAGAACCAAAAATTATGTCATCCACATAAATTTGTACCGACGCGGGTGTCTTGTCCCTTCACCGATTCGAAAAGTGTCTTGTCAATGGTGCCTTTTGTAAATCCATTGTCCACCAAGAATTGAGATAGAGTCTCATACCATGCTCTTGGTGCTTGTTTCAATCCATAAAGTGCTTTGTTGAGTCTATACACTTTATCTTCTTGATCTTTAACTTCAAATCCAGGAGGTTGCTGAACATAAACTTCCTCCTCTAGAATGCCATTCAGAAATGTACTTTTGACATCCATTTGATATACTTTGAAGTTCTTATATGCAGCATGTGCCAAGAATAATCGATAGCTTCCAATCTTGCAACAGTGCATAAGTTTCATCAAAATCTATTCCTTCTGCTTGAGAATAGCCTTTTGCAACTAGTCTGGCCTTATTCCTCACAATGGTACCAGATTCATCAAGTTTATTTCTGTATACCCACTTAGTACCAATGATATTTGCATGACTTGGCCTTTCAACTAGTGTCCAAACTTGATTTCTTTCAAATTCATTTAATTCCTCTTGCATAGCAATTATCCGATCTGGATCTGAAATTGCTTCTTCAACAACTTTTGGTTCCATTTGAGATAGAAAACAAGTAAACATAGCTTCCAGTTGTCTTCGGTCCTCACACCTTGCTTTGTACATTGCCAATAACTTGTTCGACGGGGTGATTCCTTAACCATTGTGGATTTTGATTATTTTGATTTTCAGGAACATCATCTTCAGTAGGGTCTGCTGTAGTTTCTTCTACAGGGGGGGTCAGCAGATCCTTGAACTGCTTCAGTTGTTGCATCAGTAACATTATCAGCAGGGTGTTCAGCAAGGGCAGTATCAGAAACTTTCAAGTCATTGAATCTTTCCAAAACTTCAACACAATCTGGATCAGTGACTTGTTGATTCTCAGCAGGTCCACAATCTTCATCTTCCATACCAGTAAACTTAGGTTCATCAAACACAACATGGATTGTTTCTTCATGTTTCAGTGACCTCTTGTTCAGTACCCTGAATGCTCTGCTGACTGAAGAATATCCCAAGAATATGCCTTCATCTGATTTTGGTTGGAATGCTTTCAAATGAACTTTATGATTTAGAATAAAGCATTTGCTTCCAAATGGATGGAAGTAGGATATGTTAGGTTTCCTTCCATTCCAAACCTCATAAGGTGTCTTCGGCGGCTTCTTGTTTACTGATGTTGTTTTGTGTATAGCATGTTGTATTTACTGCTTCAGCCCAATATCTTTCAGGTAGCAATGCTTCACAAATCATCGTTCTTCCTGCTTCCTTTAAGGTTCTGTTTCTTCTTTCAGCAACCCCATTTTGCTGAGGTGTACCACGACGACAAGTTGATGTAGTACACCATTACATTTCACAATACTCTCTTATAACTTTGTTGAGAAATTCGGTACTCGATCGATCTTATCTTTATGACTTGTTAAACTTTTCTCATTTTGTAATCTCTTCAAAAGATTAGGCATGCTTTGGAGTGTCTCACTTTTCTTGTTCATAAATATCACCCAGTGTATCTAGAAAAATCATCCACAACTACTAAGGTGTATTTCTTTCTGTTACACTTGTTGGAGTTATTGGTCCAAAAAGATCCATGTGCATCGGCTCCAACACTCTATTAGTTGATTGTTTGGTCTTTGATTTGAAACTTGACTTTATCTGTTTACCTTGCGACAAGCATCACATATAGCATCCTTTTTGAATGTGATCTCGGGTAAACCAACCACCAGATTTCTTCTTCACCAACCGATTAATATCATCAAAGTTTAAGTGATTCAACTTCTTGTGCCATAACCAATTGAGTTCGATTTGGTATGCACAATCGAGCGAGTTTCGGAACTGCGGTAGACCAATCCACAACATACATGTTCTGTTGTCTTCTACCACAAGTACAACTTGATCACCTTTTCACTAATGACAATACGATTGTCTTTGTCAAAAGTGACCTTGTATCCCATGTCACGAAATTGTCCGGTGCTCGGCAAGTTGTAGTCCGGTCCTTCCACATATGCAACATTCTTGATTGTGAGTCCATTTCGATAAGTGTGCCATATCCTCTTGTATGTCCGGGTGTATTCATATTGCCAAAATTCACCCTTGGACCATCTTTTGCCACAAAATTTGTTAGACGTGCTTATTCTTTGTCATGTGTACGGAACATCCACCGTCAAAGTACCGGACACCCTACAAAACAAAGTTAATGCATTTTAGGTACCCAAACCTGTTTGGGTCCATAGTGGTCGATAGCAAGCATGACCCTTGGTATGTTTCCATAAGGTCTTCTCTGAATGTGTCATACTTTGGTTCATACTTTGGTTCATACATGTATTCCACACATCCATAAGTTCTAACAGTAGGTTGTGTTGGAATCACATATGTTTTCTGGCCTTTTGGTACATAATGCTGTTTGAAATGATTGTTGTTGTTAGAAACATGTGCATAACCATAGGTGTGCTGTCTGTTAGGAACAGCCCTATGATAAGGAGTCTGCTGAGGTCTCTGCTGAGGCCTTGTATAAGTCCTCTGCTGAGATCTTTGCTGATTCCTTTGCTTTGGTTTTACCCAAGCAGTATGGTTATACTTACTGTTTTTAACAGTAAATGCAGGAATATTCCAATCATCATCAGTAGGGAACAATCTACCTTTCCCCCGAGATAAGTATCCCTTGAATGATTAACATTTTTGGGTTTAGGATTCTTATCCTTGGAATATTTCTGTTTCTTACCCTTTCTGTGGTCCAGCAGACTTAGTAGTAGGTCTCGCTATCGGCGAGTTAGAAGGCACAAGAGTCTATTTTTAGATTTATTCTTTTTACTAGGGGTCGTTGACTTCTTTGACCTCGATTTTGCTTCCTTGAAGCATTCTCATTAGGTTTTACTGCTTCAGCAACCTTACTGGGAGTTGGATCTAGTGCAGGTACAAACTTAGGACCAATTCGGTACTAGGTTCGGTAACCTTCTTGGATCCACTCTTGTTAGATTGCTTTGAGTTCCAAATCCAAGCCTGTTCTATCCTCATAAGGCTTTCCCGATTTGTATGCGGCAATGGAACAAGATGGTTCGAGCGATTCGAGAGGCTGCTTGGATGTTCGACGGACTTATCTTGATTCTCGTCCAACATCTTTTTCCTTACCTTTGAGAACCCTTAGTTCACTTTCAATCTTCCAACTTCCAATTCAAGAGCTTCTTTTTCAGCCTTCACAATCTCATAACCAAATTGTATTATCCTCAGTTGATTAATTAAGGATGGCATCCAAAGTCTCATTGTTGTCAGAATTTCTAGGATTTGAACCACAGGTTGATTCACAATCACTTCCAGCAGGAGTGTTGATGGATACAGTGTTGTATACCTCCTCAGTTTCATCCATATTAGCCATCAAAGCATAATCCTCCATATCAGCAACCGCGTCTTGTGTCATCGATTCATTCCCTTTTTCAGATTCCACTTCATACCCTGATTCATCTTCAGCAACCATAGCCTTCTTGCCATGTCTTCTTTGTTGACTCTTGGTCTTCAGTAAGTCTGGACAATCAGGTCTAAAATGTCCAGGCTTCTTGCAGTTGAAACAAAGATAATCAGGTTCCTTGCCTTGTTTTAACTCAGGACAGTCAGGTTTGAAGTGTCCTGGTTTCTTGCAATGAAAGCATAGATAATCATTATCTTTCCTTGGTTCTTCTTTCTTTCTTTCAGTAGGCCTCTTAGTAAAATTTCTTGCAGGGGCCTTTCCAGTCTTCATCATCCTGATTTTCTTGCTCAGTAGGGCAATTTGTTCTTGCATCTCATCCGGCATGTCATCTGTCCTCTGATGTTTCTTCATGATGTGAAGCGACCAATCTTGTGGTCTTTGGCTCTTCCTTTTCGATTTCGAGGCACAAGCTTTTTGCTAAATTCATAAGCCTTTAAATGCGAAAACAATTTGAAGGTGTCTTCTTCATGCAACTTTCTCATTTCTTCAATTGCGGTCACCTTCATTTTCCAAACATCTTTTGCGGTAGAGCTTCCAAGATTTTGGTGTTTATTTCCTCTTTTGAATAACTTACACTCGGCGGGGTAAGTTCATCCAGGATTGCATTGAATCTTGATTCCATTTGCTCAATGGTTTCATTTGGCGACATCTTGAACTTTTGAAATCTCTTTACGGCCACACTTGATTTTATTTTTCTTTATTGCATCGGTGCCTTCACGGATTAAGTGAATCTTATCCCAAAGTTCCTTTGCGGTCTTGCAATCTTTAACCTTCATATACATATTGCTATCCAAGGTTCGTAAATGATATCAATAGCAATGTTGTTGAGGTTTGCTCTTTTTCTCTTTCGCATTCCATTCTCTTTTTGGTTTAGGAATGTACTCGGTTCTGTCACCCACTTTTATTCTTGCCTTTGTAATCTCCGGTGGTCCATCGGTTAGTACATCCATCATCTCATCATGAGTAGCACAAGATATGCACTGCATTCGACGTTTATACTCATCAAATCTATCAAGAGAACACATCAACATAGTTCTAGCATACTTGTGTGTTGTCCATGATGCAAATCCCGAAAATCGGTAACTTGAAAGAAAGTTTTAAAGAATTTTCACAAGCACAACAAGTAGGATTCCTTCAGAACGAAAGCTTTGCTCCGATACCAATTGTTGGTCCCTTGAAAAGGCTTTGGTTAAGTTTAGAGGGGGGGGGGGGGGGGTGAATAAACTTAACACTTAAAACTTTGGAGTTAACAAATTCTGCAACTTCAGCAGTCTGCTGATACTTCGAGTCTGTTTGAGACTTCGATAGCCCGCGATAAACGATAGTCTACTAATAGTTGAGTTTTTGGATTTGTGCAGCGGAATAATATCAAAATTAAGCCTTAATACTTGTTGTTAAATATGATACTAAGTATTAGATACTCAGTAGTGCAGGTGTGTGATTTCAGTTGCTAGATTCAGTAGGCTGATGTATAAAATAAACTAAGTGCAGAAAGTAAATGCTGAAAGTAAATAGTCAGATTTTATATTGGTTCCAGGTGATGTAATCCTGTCAGTCCACTCTTCTCCTGTGATGTTGGAGGAAATTCACTAGAGATCTTTGATGCAGCTTTTACAAAGATTCCTAAGTTGTTTGTCCTTCACCAATAGCTATGGCTTCACAAGCGAAAGCGGGAACGGTAGGATTCTTGCTCCCGAGTCTTCCACTTGGTCCTTGAAGGGTAGGATTGCCTCTTCACCACTCCACCACAAACAACGATCTTTCACACCTAACGGATGCTTCACTATCTTCGACGGGTTCTTTATAAAATAAAGATTGAATCAAATAAATGATTCAGTTGCAGCAGCTTGATTAGGATGATGTAATCAGCAGCTTGCAGTCTTCAAGTGTGTATGCTTGATGCAGCTTGAACACATAATGCACTTGAAGAAAATAACTAGATCAGCAGCCTTAAGCTCAGTATGTTCAGCAGGGTGTTTTTCAGCTCAGTATTATCACTTAAAGTTTATCCAAATTTTCATCATCTTTTTCTGAGTTGAAAGTCCTCTATTTATAGGCAAGAATGCATGTGACTTGTGTTTGAAATTCAAATGTGACCGTTCCTTGTTTTTGTCCCATCTGATATGCAGTCTGTCACTATTCATAGGACTGACACTGTCAGAATTCCTTTTTGACAGTGCAGTCTGTCCACCCGTTTGACTTGTATCCAATGGATAAAAATGGAGATCATTCCAACGTCTTTTTAATCTCAGCCTTTGATTTTCTTGATAAGTCAGAGGTAGTTGGCTGTCCTTATCCATGTAATCTTCCAATAAACTTGAATTAATCGAGGTATCATATCAGCAGGTTCATAAGTCTGCTGAAGTACCAATCAGTCTGCTGATCATCATATTTCTGTATGTAAAATATAATGCAGCTGATTACTTTTATCTAACTTTTATTTGTGAAGTTAGATTACATCATTTTAATTATAACCAAGTTCCAAACATCATCCAACTTATGGAACTTAGACCTTCTACACAAGGTATATGTAATCAGTTTAGGTCATCACAGACTTGCCTAAATTCGATTCCATATCCTCGACTTTAAATACTAAGTTTGATCCCTTAGCCTTCATTAACGAGTTTGAACCCTCGGCCTTCAGTCTTCAGTCTTCAGTCTTCAGCAGGTTCCTGACTAGTCTACTGACCTATCTACCCTACTGACCTAGACCAGTCTGCTGATATCAATCAGCAAACCTTTACAGTGCTTGTTTGATCAAACCTATTTATGATCAAACTCTAATAAACCTATACATTTGATCTAGACATCTTTTTGCCTTTGCACTATAACAGCTAGTATGACACTCATCATCAAAACTAAGAAATAAGTCCAACATTATCAATACGTTGCAAAATAGAAAAAGATTCAATTAACTCAATTTTAGTAAAATTTTACTTAGACAACATTCCTTTACCAAAAAGATCGAAATAAAACGATTACATAACTTTGGCTAGTTATTAGATTTAGCCTAAAAACATTATAACGACTAAAAAGATAAAAACAAACATAACAAACGTAAATACTTTAGAAATTTTACCCGATTACAAATCTTTGAATCGAGGGTCGTATTCTTCCGGATATTACAACGACTTCAACAACACCGAACTTCCGATAATTTCCCGAGCATTACAACAATACTACGATATTATTATTTTTGGCATAAGGCCTATTTACAACTACTAAATAAAAAGAAAATAAGAAGGAGGAGATATATATATATGCTATATGTATATATATATATTGGTACATTCGATCTTCTCTGCACTGATGATCCTTATATAGCAATTTGAATGAAGGCCGGACCGGGCCGGGTCATAGCCGGACTGGGCCGGTGTAATCATTACATTCATCTCCCCTTAATTTCCAATTTCCGGATATAATTTATATATTTTGGAATAAAACTTCTAAAATTCATATCTCGAGTTCTGGATCTCCAAACAACATGATTCAAGAGGCATCGGAAAGCTCTCAGAAAAATCTACAACTTTCATGAAGGACTCTTCTTCAGAAAATGTCGTTTTGATGAGCCATTCGTTTGTCGAAGATATTTCTCGATTACCACTAAATCGAATCGATTAGCCACTTGACCACTTCGATTGACCACTTGACCACTTAAGCAATTCGATTGACCACTTAAGCTCGTGACATTCTCTAAATCCTTTCAGAGATATGTTTATACTTCAAAATGTCGATTCTCGTGGTCTTGGCTTATACATCTGCAATAAAATACCACAAATACCCACGTAAATCTGACACGACATTCCGATTTACTAAAATCGGTACAAAATGATAACTTTTCACTATTATTACTAAGTTTTACTACTAACTACTCTAAACTATAAAGATTAACATTTCATACTATTTATATCATAATTTCATATATTTTATATAGAATTCGTTGATAAAACATAATAATATAACGTATATTTAATCATATAAAAGTAGTATATCAACTACTCCCCACTTAGCTTTTGATCGTCCTCGAGCAAAAATAAGCGGTAATAAAAGATAATATAATTGATCAGATTATAATTTTTAATGTAATTTATATTGTCAATATTATAAATATATTACTTATTCTAATTTAAAATTGTAAGAAAACAAAAAGTGTATATAACTTAAATAGCTTAAACATCAAATATTATTTAGATGAAATTGTACATGTAATACTTAATAAGTAAAAATAAAATATTAGAATTATTTTTAATCGCAACTATTATGAAATCCTGAAATCGTAAACTTGGTCAGGTAGTTGACAAACTGGCTTATAAAGTTTAGCTCAAGATGTTGGTTAATCGGAAAAAAGAAATCAAAAAGAGAAAGAGGCAAGTCGTACGTACCTACATCTTCATATTCTTGATCAAAAAACAATCTCGATTAATAGCATCCTATTTTTATTCCAACTATTTTTCAGATTTTCTCTTTTTTTTTAAGAACTAAAAGCGTGAGTGTGTGTAGAAAATCATACTTACAAGCATTGCTTCATCAAGATTGATCGGAGTACTACTCTTTCGATCGAAAATTACAAGTCCGGTTTCCTTAAACTTGTAATCATTCTTGAGATCTTATGATTTTCTTTTTCATTCTATGCCTTCATTCCCATCAATAGGACATTTCGAGATAATACCCTAGCTAGACTACTATCATCAGGCAATCGGGAGCTTTTAAACCTCATAGTGATATAGGACATTTCGAGATAACACCCTACTGCACTCAAATCATTGGTAGCTACAACCGATATGTTCTTTTTATTTTTAAGTTGTCGATCAAAGATAAGGAAGATACCTGGTATTTGATTTGTGTAGATATGGTGCTTCGTTCTTAATTCTTTTATAGAATATTAACATATCCGAACTCATTGCCAAAATCGACTATCTTGCAAGTGTCATGAGGTAAGATCGAATATACTAATACTTATCTAATTTTTCCAATCTCAAAGATACACCAAAACTTAGCTTTTATGTCTTCATCTCTTTTCATAAGTACGTACAAACTTGCGGGATTTTCAAGGAAATGTAGACCAAAATTAGCTAAAGGTCGGTTACTTCTAGTTAATCATAATGGCAATTTCGAGTGAGGTCTTGATCACTCTAATCAAGGCTGAGGTAGGGACAAAAATTGGAAATTTATTTAGGTAGACTATTTGGCTATAGTTTATATTTTTGTGGTGCCTAAAATCGTCATCCCTAGTCCAATTCCAAACTCATAATTCATATTGAAAAGAAAATTATTCTAAAAATTTTACTTATAAATATGAACATACCTATATAATTTCATGAAAACAATATTTAACATTAATTACTCAATTATATAAACTTAAAATCTCGTTAAAATCTAAATTAGACATAAAATATAATTATAATATATCTAATTTACTTTACTTAATTAAAGACTTATTCTTCCAAATTATATCATTTTTTATTCATATTTATATATTAACTACTTAATTTATCTAAAAAATTAAAACTAATAAGTAATAAAAAATTTGATAATTTTAATAATTTATAACTATTTTTTTGAAATTTTAATGAATTTTCTAACCTAACTCTACTCCCACTTACGAAGTGGCATCGTCCCAATGTTCAATGAGTATTAAAAAAGTAGGTTTGAAAATAAAATTAAAATTATCAATTATCGTTATTATTCTGATTTCATTCTTAGCGTATACTAATATATTATTAAATAACAAACAAACTTAAAAAACTTAAACATATATATTAAACAGGATAATAAAAACGATTACAATTAAAAAGACTTAACTAACTGAACTTAAAAATTACAAACTTAAACAAAATTAATCATAATTCTTAAAACTGAAAAACCATTTTAAATGGTTGACGAACATCCCGGTGTATCCACCGGCAATAATCCAACTCTACTATCTCTTGAAGGAAAATTTTCATCCGTCTCCAACTCACCAACTCCATTCATCTGAATGCACAGTCTTGAAATCATCCACGAAGAAGGCATAGGCTTCCCCCTACTGCCCCTCGTTATGGCAAACTCTAACACCGTCCTCTGAATTAAAATTCCC
The DNA here is from genome assembly GCA_036785695.1 of Gentiana straminea. NCBI lineage: Eukaryota > Viridiplantae > Streptophyta > Magnoliopsida > Gentianales > Gentianaceae > Gentiana > Gentiana straminea. The sequence goes on along the minus strand of JAVUPR010000444.1, from coordinate 714,240 downwards.
CAATCCACATACTCACCAAATGCCAAGGCGTACAACAAAAGCATTTCATTACCACTAAGGCTCCCGAAATCCCAAGTAGGATACACCCTAGAGTTAATGAAATGTTTCCATGCCTTTAAATGTGGAAGTAAGGCATTTGCGGACAAATCGTGATTCGAATCAAAGAGTGGAAAAAGACGCTGGAATGCCTCATGAGTTTTATTTAAATGATCATAGGCATTATCCAATCCCCACTTTATTTCAAAGTGTGGCAGCGTCACAGGTGGAATTTCAAAAAGTTGATTAATAACAGACGAAGAGAAGGGAACATCCACTCCTCTTATGAGAAAATTTTATAAAATATTAATAAAACATAAGAAAAGACTCGAAACTTAAGGGGTCCATGATTCTTCGATTTCTAAATCTTCCAGTGTTCTGATATAACGTTCAATCAACCTAACTCCTAAAAACGAAGCATTTGAATTATCTCTTGGAATTCCGTCGGGATTTTCGGATAACCACCTAATCGTTCCCTTCCTAACAATATTCAAACACTCATCCTGGGATTTGGTTGTGTTTTTCCCACGGCGTCAACATGTTCACTTTTTCCACAGCATTCGCATCTCATCGAAACTTTGCCCTTCTTTTTATTGCACTCCTTGATGTTCCATTACAAACTTCTTTCAATCTAATCTCTCTCAACAATTTCTTGTTTTGTTCAAAAACTAAAGCTTCTATAGCAAACGCGACATCTTTATCAAGGCCTAATTTCAAAAGTAAAACAAAAACTCCTAATCTATCTAAAAAAGACATCCGGTTCTTTTACGTCTATCCGGTAAAAGACGAAAAGAGTTTAAACATAAATAAAAACACAGAAAAGTAGAGTAAAGATAGATAGCACCTGGTATTCGGCTGATTTCAGTTTCTCTGCTTTTTCAGTTTTTCGGTTTTTCTGCTTTTTCAATTTGTCGGGGGATCAATCAGTAGCATTACTTCTTCTTTTAGTGTGATTCCTTCTCCCTCCACAAATAACTTTACTCTATGGCCATTGGCTATAAAAGTCGTATTTCCATCAGTTAGTTCAACAGCTCTAGATTTGTAAACCCGTGTTACTTTAAATGGACCTGTCCATCTTGATTTAAGCTTACCTGGAAACAACTTTAAACGTGAATTGTACAAGAGCACTCGATCACCTACATGGAACTCACGTTTAAAGATTCTCTTATCATGGAAAGATTTCGTGCGTTCCTTGTAGATTCGAGCATTTTCATAAGAATCGAGACGAAATTCTTCTAGTTCTGTTAATTGAAGCAATCTATGTCACCGACAGCCTTAGGATCGAAATTCAGAAATCTAATAGCCCAGAAGGCTCGGTGTTCTAACTCAACTGGGAGATGACAAGACTTACCAAAGACTAGCTTATAGGGAGAACAACCAATTGGTGTTTTAAAAGCTGTTCTGTACGCCCATAATGCATCATCTAATTTAACTGCCCAGTTTTTACGATTTGAATCCACTGTTTTCTCCACGATTCTTTTGATTTCTCTATTTGACACCTCTACCTGTCCACTGGTTTGCGGATGATAGGGCGTTCCTAACTTATGCGTTACACCATATTTTTCAACTATCTTAGTAAATGGTCTATTGCAAAAGTGTGACCCTCTATCACTAATGATAGCCCTCGGAATGCCATATCTGGTAAATATATTCTTTTTAAGGAATCGCATGAAAACTTTGGTATCATTAGTGGGAAGAGCTTCAGCTTCTACCCATTTTGAAACATAATCTACCATTAAAAGAATAAATCTTTTTCCAAAAGATATAGGGAAAGGTCCCATGAAATCTATACCCCAAACATCAAATAACTCACATTCTAAAATAGGTTGCATAGGCATTTCATGTTTTTTAGATATATTTCCCCATTTTTGACAAGACTCACAAGATTTAACATACTTATAAGCATCTCTATATAGTGTAGGCCAACAAAAACCACATTGTAAAACTTTAAAAGCAGTTTTCCAACCTCCATGATGACCTCCTGCCTCACAATCATGACAAAATGATAAAACACTTAAAATTTCATTATCGTGCACACATTTTCTCGATTATCCCATCCGAACATTTACGGAAAAGGTCCGGTTCCTCCCGCAATAAAATTTTAAGTCATAAAAGAACTTCTTTTTCTCACGCCAAGTCCAATGAGACGGAATATAATCACCGGTTAAGTAATTAATGATATCTCCAAACCAAGGTGACATTTCCTTAGAAGGAATTCTATTCTTTAATAACTCGCATGGTTGAGGGAGTATCTATTCTAAATAGTTGTTCATCGTAAAATGAATCTTTAATTTCATTTCCTATTTCTTCATCATTTTCCATTCTACTTAGATGATCCGCTACTACATTCTCACTTCCTTTTTTTATCTTTAATTTCAATATCGAATTCTTGAAGTAAGAGAATCCATCTAAGAAGACGAGGTTTAGCATCTTTCTTACTCGGTAAAATACTTCGAAAGTCTTTGAATGGTCCGTATAAATTATTACCTTAGAACCAACAATATACGATCGAAACTTATCTAAGGCAAAAATCACACCAACGCTTCTTTTTCTCGTAGTTGCATAATTTAGTTGAGCGTTGTGTTTAATGTGTGAGATGCATAGTAAATAGTTTTGAGAATTTTGTTATATCTTTGACCTAAAACAGCTCCTACAACCTAAATCACTTGCATCACACATAATCTCAAACGGCAAACTCCGCTTGGTGCTACTAAACCGGTGTAGTAGTTAATCTCACTTTTAGGGTCCGAAAAGCTTCCATACATTTACCGTCAAAGTTAAAAGGTACTTCTTTTTCAAGCAAATGACTTAGAGGCTTTGCTATTTTTGAGAAATCGGCAATGAATCTTCTATAAAATCCCCGCATGTCCCGTAAATCCTCTTAGAGTTCTTAAATTAACGGTGGAGGTAATTTTTCAATTACTTCGACTTTAGATTTATCAACTTCAATACCTTCTTCGAGATTCTATGACCTAAAACAATTCCTTCGATACCATTAGATGACATTTTTCCCAGCTTTAGTACTAGATTGGTATCTTCACAGCGTTGTAACACTCGTTCTAAGTGTAACAAACAAACATCAAATGAGTCTCCGTAAACACTAAAGTCATCCATAAAAATTTCTAAGAATTTCTCAACCATATCAGGAAATATAGCCATCATACACCTTTGAAACGTAGCCGGTGCATTACATAAACCAAACGGCATTCTTTTATAAGCAAAAAAGTTCCATAAGGACAAGTGAAAGTAGTTTTTTCTCTATCTCGCTCGCCGCAATGAATATCTCGTAAATATCCCGAATAACCATCTAAGAAACAAGAAATACTTATGTCCACTTAAACGTTCCAACATCCGAACTATGAATGGAAGTGGATGATGATCTTTCTTAGTATGATCATTTAGTTTTCTAAAATCAATGCACATTCGATAACCCGTAATCTCTCTTGTCGGAATCCATTCATTCTTTTCATTCTCTTTCACCGTGAAACCTCCTTTCTTTGGTACCACTTGAGTTGGACTTACCCATTCACTATCTGATATGGGAAAAATTATCCCCATTTCTAATAGCTTAATGACCTCTTTCTTAACAATTAACTCGCAAATTTGGGTTGAGGCGGCGTTGCGGTTGAATACAAGGTTTAGCATCTTCCTTCGAATTATCTTATGAACGCAAATCTCGTGGCTAATACCTCGAATATCGGCAACTCGTCCATCCAAAAGCTTTCTTATGCTTTTTCAACATTCTAAGTAATTGATCTTCTTGTTGCTCGCTTAAAGATGATTAAATAATAACCGGTAATAGATTATTAGTTTCAAGAAAAGCATACTTCGATTTAAAGGTAACGCTTTCAATTCCGCATTCTTAGGTGGATCTTCCAAAGATGGTTTAAGAACTGGTCCTTCTAGTTCTAATTCCAAATACTTATGCCATGATGGTTTAAAAGTAAAACTTCCTTTATCTAGAGAAAGGATTATCTCTTTCATTTCGGTGTCTTTCTCATCTTCCTTATAGATAGACGAGAGTTAAGCATTCTTCTAATCTGTCTTCAAAAGTTGGTAACCGAATATCATAGACGAAATGCATATCTTCTATAAAAGAACATGATTCTCGGTGATCCGTATGGATGGTTTATAGCTTTGAAAATATTGAAAGCAACTTCATCTTCATTGACTCTCGAATTAACTCTCCTTTCGGACATCTATTAAAGTTCTTCCCGTAGCTAGAAATGGTCGACCTAAGATAAGTGGCGCTCGAATATCCTTCTTCCATTTCCATAACTACAAAGTCTACTGGAAAATAGAACTTGTCTACTTTAACCAATACGTCCTCAATAATTCCTTTAGGGTATTTAATCGATCTATCTGCCATTTGCAGAGGCATTTCAGTCTTCGTAAGCTTTTCTATGCCTAGCTTTCTATAATCCTCATAAGACATGAGATTTATACTAGCTCCAAGATCACATAAGACCTTCTTAAACAAAATCCTCCAATTTCACATGGAATGGTAAAACTTCCAGGATCTTTCGCTTTAGGTGGTAACTTATGCTGCAAAACTGCAGAACATTCTTCATTTAGGCATATATTCTCATATTCCTCTAATTTTTTCTTGTTTGACAGAATATATTTCAGAAACTTTCCATAAGCAGGCATACTAATTAGAGCTTCGATAACATGGATATTAACATGAATATGACGAAAAGTATCAAGGAAACGAGCATACTTCTGATCAGTTTTAATCTTTTTAATTTGATCTTTAGGTGGGTAAGGTAAAGATTCTAAATTTATAACCTTTGATCCCAAAGTCATTTTCTCTTTTCCTTTCTCCTTAAACTTTTGAGTATTACTTGATCGCCAAGTATCATGATCTTGAGTTTTTTATTTTAAAACATTCCCTGAATCAATCTCTACTTCAGATTCCTTCAGTTCTTCTTATTTTTCATCCTTGTTTTCATTATCTTCTATTCTAACATGTTCCTTGAATAAAGTCCTTAAATCTTTATCAATGGGATCTTTCAAAATCCTAGGGATTTTTACCCATTTTTCACCTTCATTCTCAGGTTCCAAACTTCTATTCCTTTTCAAGAAATTCTCTATAATTTCTTCTTCCTCATCGTGAATTCAAGTTCATCTTTAGTTTCATCATTTTTTCCATCTAAATCATTTTCTACTTCATTATTTCCGAAGTTTTCTACTCCATTACTACCACAGAGTTTTCTACTTCTCGTAACTACAACATTTACCTCTCTTAGGTTTCTTTCAGTATTGCTTGGTAATCCTCCAGGAGGTCTACTGTTATTACGTTCACCTTCCCTACTCAAATGATCTTCCATATTCCTCAATGAGGCTTCTATCGTTCTCATTCTGGTATCATGTCCACTCATAGATGTTTTCATTGTACTCAAATCCTTAGAGACTTGTACCTATAGAAGTCATCATTGTTTCCATATTCTTAGCTTGAGTAGATACTACACCCATCATATTTTCCATTAGTTTTTCCCATTTTTCAACTCCTTCGCAGTTGAGTTGAACTTTGAGTTACCGGTATACTTTGAGTGGTATGTTGAGGATAGGATCTAGGTAATGATTGTAAATTCGATTAGATGTATTTTCTTGATAAACTTGATTATTATTCATATTCCTATACCGAACTGGATATGGCGGTTGTCCTTGCTTACTAGGGTTTTCAGACCATCGAAAAGTAGGGTGATCTCTTCTAATAGCATTAAACGAGTTTGAATATGCATTGTTCAAATTCCTATGCTGCTGAAGAAAACTCACCTCCTCTCTTGAATATCCTGTTGGTTCTTCGATCCCTAATGGCATATTATCCTGATTTGAGTATTCAGTTGGTGTACTATTTTTTGAACTTTGGTTTTTGTTCGATTGTAGGCCATCAAATTTCCTACTCAAATTTTCTAAATGTGCTAGAACTTCCGTATTAGATGTACATTCTCCTGCAAAAGCTACTTTTCTGGTGCTAGAACCGGTTTCCCACATTCTCGTTATTTTTGGAAATCTTTTCTATAGCATCGTAAACTATTTGAGCTTCACTCATCATTAAAGAACCACCACATGCATGATCTACATCCGCACGTGAATCTTTTCTTAATTTACGACGTAAAAGTTGAATTTGCATATCTAAGGAATAACCATGGTCGGGACAGCTCTTAACAATTTTTTAAATCTTTCCCGTGCATTCCCAAGCGTTTCTTCGCATCCCCGTCTAAAGTTAGCAACCTCGACTTTTAATTCCAAATTTCGTCCTGGAGTGAAATATTGTTTCAGAAATTCAGTTTGAATATCCTCTCAACTAGTAAGTGAATGATGTGGAAGAGACATAAACCAATCTCGGGCTCGTCCTTTTAAAGAAAAAGGAAGCATAGTCATCCTCGTTAGTTCCTTATGAGCACCTTGACTTTTGGCTGTATTGCACAGTTCTTCAAAAAGATAGAGATGATGATGTGGATCTTCATCATCCTCTCCTAGGAATTAGGCTCTTGCATCAATTAAACCAAAAAGATGAGATTTAATTTCGAAATTATTCGCTCCTTCATTGGGTAAAAGTATGGGATTATTAGTCTGGTTTCTTCTTATGGTTTGATCACAGATAGGTCTCGGGTTTGGTGGGTTATTGCGATTATTCTGGTTCCGATCTTGATTATTTCTATTATTATGGTTTTGATTATTATTAGGGTTAACAGGGTTTTGTCCATGCCCTGGAGCATGATCTAGCCTCTGTTCATTTGTTTCATCACTAGTTTCAGCCATTTCTGTATTTTTATTAGAAGATGATTCCGTTGGAGATTTTCCAAGGAGTCCTAAGCTGGTTTGACCACGTTTACTCTCTATTCGTAACTGCCTTTCGTAAGCGTTTATGTCAGGCTTATAAGGAGTAAGTGAGGCTTTACCGCTTCTGGTCATCAACTAACGAAAATAGAAAAATGCTCGAGTTTTATAGAAGAAGAAAATTGGTACTAAAAGAAAGTAGATACCAACGAAAAATAAAATAGAAATGAAATAAGAAAAAGTGTTGATTTATCCTCGAGAATTTTGAGCTAATACAAGTAGTAACCATAGACACAAAGAAAGAAATTAGCGACGTGTTCCCCGGCAACGGCGCCAGAAAGCTGACAGACGTTTTCTAGTGCTATTACAATCCTTACCGGCAGTGTACCGGGTCAAATCATAGTGCTAGTGTGGTGAGTCAGAGTGTCGAATCCTCAGGGAAACGTGGTAATTCTTTTAAGTGTGGTTAAACACCAAAGAGCTGTTATTAACTCGATCTAAACCGCAATTTTATAACACAGATTACAACTATTCTACTTAACATAAAGTAAATGCGTAATTTAAAAGTTATTCTAATATAATATATATAGATATATAAATATATATAGATGTACATGGATTGTAAAATATATATATATATATATATATATATATATATATATATATATATATATATATATATATATATACCAATATATAGTTTATAATAATAGACTAGACAGATAATTTTATAGAACTAGCCAAAGTTTATATAATTGATTTATACGATCTTTTTCGAAACGGAATGTGCTCGATCTTTCCTTTTATATTAGGTCCAATTGAGTAAATGAAACGGTGCACTCCCGAGGTTAACAATTCCTCCTCACACGAGCGTATGAAATTGTCATCGTCAAATTGTTTAATCTCCACAACCGCCCCATGCTAATCTCAGTTAGTCTGAATAGGTACCGAGTACAAATCTACCCCGGATAAAAGAGGTTATTCCGTTTGTCAGACGGCCGATGTTATTCAAAAGGCTCCGGTTGTCAGGCGAATCGATTTAACTTTCCGGTGTTAGTTTCAATTAAACCGTTGATTTTAACATTATTACGATCTTGAGCACAAATTTAATAAGATTCATATTTCCCAAGACAAATCTGCCCCCGGGTAGGAAATAGGATTCCGTTGTCACGCTTTCGCACGGCCAATTTTACCCTCCGGTTTTTCTATCTTTTATCTCATATCCTAACTTCTCTGGTCAGTTCATCGTTAGGTTATATGTTGCGATTCATCTTGGTTAATTACGTCAATACGAATATTATCAATACGTTGCAAAATAGAAAAAGATTCAATTAACTCAATTTTAGTAAAATTTTACTTAGACAACATTCCTTTACCAAAACGATCGAAATAAAACGATTACATAACTTTGGCTAGTTATTAGATTTAGCCTAAAAACATTATAACGACTAAAAAGATAAAAACAAACATAACAAACGTAAATACTTTAAAAATTTTACCCGATTACAAATGCTGAATCAGAGGTCGTATTCTTCCGGATATTACAACGACTTCAACAACACCGAACTTCCGATAATTTCCCGAGCATTACAACAATACTATGATATTATTATTTTTGGCATAAGGCCTATTTACAACTACTAAATAAAAAGAAAATAAGAAGGAGGAGATATATATATATATATATATATATATATATATATATATATATATATATATATATATATATATATATATATATATATATATATTGGTACATTCGATCTTCTCTGCATTGATGCTCCTTATATAGCAATTTGGATGAAGGCCGGACCGGGCCGGGTCATAGCCGGACTGGGCTGGTGTAATCATTACATTCATCTCCCCTTAATTTCCAATTTCCGGATATAATTTATATATTTTGGAATAAAACTTCTAAAATTCATATCTCGAGTTCTGGATCTCCAAACAACATGATTCAAGAGGCATCGGAAAGCTCTCGGAAAAATCTACAACTTTCATGAAGGATTCTTCTTCAGAAAATGTCGTTTTGATGAGCCATTCGTTTGTCGAAGATATTTCTCGATTACCACTAAATCGAATCGATTAGCCACTTGACCACTTCGATTGACCACTTGACCACTTAATCAATTCGATTGACCACTTAAGCTCGTGACATTCTCTAAATCCTTTCAGAGATATGTTTATACTTCAAAATATCGATTCTCGGGGTCTTGGCTTATACATCTGCAATAAAATACCACAAATACCCACGTAAATCTGACACGACATTCCGATTTACTAAAATCGGTACAAAATGATAACTTTTCACTATTATTACTAAGTTTTACTACTAACTACTCTAAACTATAAAGATTAACATTTCATACTATTTATATCATGATTTCATATATTTTATATATAATTCGTTGATAAAACATAATAATATAACGTATATTTAATCATATAAAAGTAGTATATCAATCCCTTCACTCTGCACACTGATCCTTCAGAGGTGGAATGACTCCTTCACCAGCTCACCACTAACACAAACACAGTCTGCAGACTACACCAACAGCTGTGGCAACCAAGTTGCAACCATATGATGAAAGGTGGAGTTGCTCTCCTCAAACTATGCACAACCAACCCTTTTTCACAATGGTTAGGTTTAGAATTAATCAAAAGATTATTTCAGTGAGCTGTCTGATTCTTCTAGATATGACGTTGCAGCTCCAAGAAGCCTTCTTCCCCCTTAATGGGTTACTTGGATCTTTCTTTGTAATCCTTCCCTTAATATGAAATATGATTTTCCGGATCCGGATCTTTCTTTTTTTTAAAGTAATCTTCCTCTCGTGTATTTATAGGCAATGTAACGTCGGATAAATTTTATAGCCGTTGCCCAACGTTCATATGTACGACCTTTTGTCGTTTTGAATATGAAATTAACTCGATTTTTCAAAACTCGATATCTTGTATACATGATCTTTTTAGACTATATGCTTTTTCTTCTTTTCTTGGTAAAGCTTTTATTCGGCTTCTTCTTTTCTCAAGTGCTTCACGACTTAATGAGCTTCTAACCGAGTTTGCCACCTCGCTTCTTGTTTCTCGAGTCTCGTGTCCCTCGGTTCGGTCTTCTAGATAAGCCAACCGAGTTTGTGTCCCTCAGCGAACTTATCTTCTTCAGTTCTTTCATAACTTAGTATGATCCCTCAGTTCTTCATATGTATACTCAGTTTGCTTGCTGTGACTCAGCTGTTTGCCTAGTTCCTATCTATTACAATTCTTGTCTGAAACAACCTATACAAAGTTCAGACTCTAGATAGAACTTATACATTTTTCTCTAGACTATTTCTTGCTTCTTCTTTCATTATGCACTATAACAGTTAGCTATGACTTCATCATCATGGGTTGTAAGTGATCTTACTAAATACGTGACAAATCATCATCAAAACACAGATATTATTTCCAAAAAATTTCCCCCTTTTTGATGATGTTTCATAACCCTCCCTAAAAGCAATAATAAGAGAATAATGCAAGAAATCATAAATTAAAATAACAAACTAAAAACAGCTGAGTTAATTACAAAAACAAACTGAGTTACTGGATTGATTACAACTTTTCTTTTTCCAAAAACAACATCTTTTCACCAAGAAAAATACTTCTTTTTGTTTCTAGAAGCCTTCTTGTCTTCCCTTCTTCTCTTGATTCATTATCTCTAGGCTTGATATCCAGGTATTCATTGATCAATCGATTTGCTTCTTCGTTATCTTGGTTTTTGAGTTTTATCAAAATCTCTTTAATCTCCTCATCCATTATCTTCTCTTCTTCTTTTGATATAATACCAAGTTCCTTTTACTTAGGCTCCAGGATATTTTCCCCCTCAGTTTTGGTCTCTTTATCTTCATCTGCCTTTAAATTTTCTTTCAACCTGGCACAAATTGCAATCTTCTTTCTGATGTTCAACACAGCTTTAACTGAGGCTTCTTCATCTTCCCCAGTTCTTGTTTCTTTAAAGATCTCTTCTGCAATCAACTCCTCGATCAATTCGTCAGCTGCCTCTTCATTTTGTTGAATAAGTAGATCAGCATCTACTTGTCTGTCTTGTTCTTTAATCAACAGTTTAGCATAGATTTCTTCAGCTTTGTCAGCTTTGTCAGCTATTTCAGTTTTATCAACATCACCTTCAGTTTTATCTTCCCCTTTGTTTGAAGATATGCAAAAGCTTTCTTCAAATAATTTGTGCAAGGTGATAATGTTGGAGTATTTGTTCAGACCTGAGTGATGTGTTGTTGAAACAAATTCATGTAATTTGTAGAGCTTCTGTTGTAGAGTCTACATCAGGCTTTCGATGATCACTTTTAATCCTTCCAATTTCTCCTCAGTTTTAGTTAATTGGCGCTGAGACCTTTCGGTTGCATTACGGGGAATGTCCTTTAATATAGATTTGCTTGTAGACGTATTTTGAACTTGACATGAGGAACTGGCTTCATGATAATGAGAGTCATGACTTAATAGCTCTTTCTCATACTCAGTCGCACTAAATTCAGCATCTTCCAAAACTTCTATTTGCTCCTCAGTATATCCATCATGCATCTCAGTTGGAAGTTCACTTTCTTCAGTTTCATCTTCAATTTGAATAACGTCTTTTGTTTCAGTTTTCTTTGCCAGATATTTGTTCCACATCCTCCTTTGTCTGCTTAATGTTCTTTCATCCAGATTTACAGTTTCACTTGAGCTAGAGTTTGAAGTTTCTCTCATGTCTTCCTCAATGTCTTTCCTTTTCATCGCTCCACTAGACACTGATTTCTGTATTACTTCTGTTTCTGTGGATTTTGAGATGGAGAAATAGTCTAGTATACTTTGAACCAAATATGTAAATCCTTTTTTCAACAAGAACTTTTCTTGAACAACTTTTCTTCCTTGGGCTTTCGCTTTTTCAACTGAAATTTGTTTGATCAATTGCTTGAGAACAAACTTGTTCCAATCCAGCTTTTCTTCAAACCAAATAGCATAGATTAGTTTCAGTTTCTCTGTTGAGTGTAAAGATTCCAGGTGTGACCAATGACATTTTTGGTCCAAGAATTGTCAAAAACGCGAATTCTCGTTTTTGTTGATGAATGGATCCAATGAAATTCTTCTTATCTTTGTTGAGTGTTGTGACATTTCAAAGTCTATCTTTTTCTTCATTTCCAAAAGTGAGAGATGAAGATCCTCCAAATATGTCCAAACTAAAGATTAGGGAAAGCAGATGTTCATTAACAGTAATGCTTTTATCTTGAACTGCTGTCCTGAAACTCTTTCCATCATCAGTGATTATAATGATTCTGTAGAAATCTTTTATATTTTCTAGGTACAGATTGTTGACCTTTGTATCAATCAGATTTTCAAGTCCTCAAACCTTTTTGATTTTGCCTGCAATCTGAGTCGATAGGGTGGAGTTTGAAAATTTTTGACTGAAGTCATTCAGACTCATGGTAATTCCTTCATCAATGTTATATCGCTCCATGGATTTTTTAAGTTAAGAGTTCTTGGAGGAACTTTGAATGTTTTGAAATTGATTGTGCAAGATTTTGTCAAGAATGTAATAACCGTATGCGTTTCTGAGTCTTTCAATTACTCAATCATTTTAAATGAGAGTCGTGTCACAATCAATGAGATTTTTAGGGATGCACATCTACTTCTTCTCCTTGATTGACACGTGGCTTCAGGTGATTTGTCTTGTCAGTCCAAGCGACGATAGTAGCCGGAAAGTTTTCTTGCTTTTGACCAATTTGCCCTTCATCAGCTTTTGCCTTTTTCAGCTTTGTGTAGAAAGTCAGTTTTCTCCGGTTTCAGCAACATAAGAACTGACTTATCCTGCAAAACAGTTTTAATTTTTCTTTGGTACCTATATATTCTTGGGTCTGGCTGGATTAGTTACTGAAGTAAAGACTTTAGTTTCTTTGATGAGAGAATTAACCTTTCTCATCTCTTTTCTAGATAGGCCATTACGCTCAACCTTAGTTGATTTCACAAGGATTCTTTTAGATTTATCATCTTTATTTTCTCTGTGTAATCCACTAGGTCTTCCAGTATTTTGATGTCTAGAGTTTATACTCCTTGAAATCTTAAGACTGGGTAACTATGGGGAATTATCATTGCTTTTGTCAAATTTACTAGATAATAACCTTTCAGCTAGATTTGACATCTCAGTTTCAAGAAACTCATTCCAATCTTTTTCTTTGCCAAGTTCTATATCTTTTAGTTTCAACTCCAGTGTGAGTTTTTCCGTCAACTTGGCAAGCTCAGAGTTTCTCTGACTGAGTTCAACGAATGATAACCTAGTTGTAGAATGTACCTTTTCTTGATTACTTGTTACAGCTTCACGATATGAATGTACATTCTTTGGTTGCTCTAATGAATCTTTTATATCGTCAGTTCCTTGCAACAACTCATTTTCTTCTTCATCTGAGAAGTTACTTAGTGATGGAACTCTTCTGGATTTGTCATCATATACATTGATATTGATATCCGCATCATCACTGAGTTGGGGTTCTGGATTTGTATGTGAATTTGTAGCACTGAACCTCTCAAATACTTGATCCTGAAAATCAGAAACATTTTGCAAACAGTTAGTCAGGGGGTGAATAAGCCAACTTCTAATTCTTGATGTATCCATTTCAACTAAGTGCTTTTACAACTGATACAGTGAGGGGTTTTCAACAACTGGTTTGTAAGATATCTTTGGATCACTTCCAAACGGAAGAACTGCTCTGATACCAATTGTTGGTCCCTTGGAAAGGCTAACACAAGTTTAGAGAGGGGGGGGGGTGAATAAACTTGTCACCAAAAACTTTCCCAAAACTGGAAAGTACCCCGGAACTGAGTTTCTCAGTAACTCAAACTGAACTATCAAACTGATGTACAATGTGCCTCAGTTCAGTTTCGTTCCAACCCTTTAATCCTGTGTAGGAGTTAGTTAATTCAGCTTAGCTAATGCTGGTACTGTATTAACTTGCAGCGGATAAGATCAAGCCTTTTGTGCAATATATGTGTCAATAAAGATCTAAGTCTCCTATGTATCAGTTCTGTGCTGACTCAGTGTCTAATGTTTGCTAAGTGTAGTGATAAAATGATAATGCAATAATTAAAGCAATCACAGCACAAATATAAATACGTAAAGTAAATCAACACAGAGTTTGTTTATGGAAGTTCCTGTAATCCCATACGTCTCCCCTTAGCCTGTGGTGTAGGAGGTATCACTAGAATCTTGAGATAACTATTACAAAATCCTAGTCTAATGACAATCCTTCACGACACCCTAGTTTCACTGTCTACACATAATGAAGAAAGTTGTGATTGCTCCCTTCACTCTGCACACTGATCCTTCGGAGGTGGAATGACTCTTTCACCAACTCACCACTAACACAAACACAGTCCGCAGACTGCACCAACAGCTGTGGCAACCAAGTTGCAACCGTATGAGGAAAGGTGGAGTTGCTCTTCTCAAACTATGCACAGCCAACCCTTTTTCACAAAGGTTAGGTTTAGAATTAATCAAAAGATTAATTCAGTGAGTTGTCTGATTCTTCTAGATATGACGTTGCAGCTCCAAGATGCCTTCTTCCTCCTTAATGGGTTACTGGATCTTTCTTTGTAATCTTCAAGGCAATTCCATTGGCTTCCCCTTTTCTAGATATGAAATCTGATTTTCTAGATCTGGATCTTTAAATATATGCTTTTTTAAAGCTTTTTCAGATATTCTTTCTCAAGTGCTTCCCTCTGTGTATTTATAGGGGCAATGTAACGGTCATATAAATTTTATAGCCGTTGCATTTGTTGTTTAGCCAACGTTCATATGTATGACCTTTTGTCGTTTGTAATTTTAAATTAAACAAGGCCTTAACTCAGTTTTCTACTCTTCTTCAAAACTGAGTACCTCGTATACATGACATCTGACTTTTAATTGACTAAGTCAGGGTACACCATTCAGTTTCTTCTTTTCTTGGTAACTGATAATCTTTGTCCTTAAGATTATTCAGCTTTACATGATATATAGTTCAGTTTCAGGTCACCACAGACTTGCCTAAATCCTGACTTATAGTCACGACTTAATCAGCTTCTAACTGAGTTTTCCACCTCAGTTCTTTAGTCTTCAATAACTAAGTCTGTGTCCCTCAGTTCTTCAGTCTTCTAGATAAGCCAACCGAGTTTGTGTCCCTCAGCGAACTTATCTTCTTCGGACCGTTCATAACTGAGTCTGATCCCTCAGTTCTTCATATGTATACTCAGTTTTCTTGATGTGACTCAGCTGTTTGCCTAGTTCCTATCTATTACAATGCTTTTCTGAAACAACCTATACAAAGTTCAGACTCTAGATAGAACTTATACATTTTTATCTAGACTATTTCTTGCTTCTTCTTTCATTATGCACTATAACAGTTAGCTATGACTTCATCATCATGGGTTGTGAGTGATCTTACTAAATACGTGACAAATCATCATCAAAACACATATATTATTTCCAACAGTAATAGATGAATCCAGAGATTTTTGAATCAGACCTCGGAATTTTTGTTCTGTCTTCGCCGTAATAATATCTCGTGGTTTGCAACCAAAACTTGGTATATCTACTATATGGTTGTTAACTAAAATATGTCTATGGCTAACTAATTGGTGGGCTGCAGGAATAGTCAAAACCATACCAATCTAACTATTGTATATGTGAAAACAATAGTGAATTCCTCCAATCATCACAGGAGAAGAGTGAATTAAGGGATTACACCACCCTGAACCACTATAAACCTTTGTGTCTATTTACTTTCAGCAATTTACTTACAACACTTTATTTCATTGCATATTATATCTGTGATTGCATAATCTACTTTGAACCAAAATTTAAAGAAGAGACTTATCCGCTGCCCAAAAGCTTTTAAACATAAGAAAAGTTTTTGAAACTCCACTATAGTCATTCACCCCCCCCCCTCTGACTATAGTTTTACCCTTCTCAGGGACCAACAATGGCATCAACATAGCCTAAAACTCCCTTACCATGAAGGTAGGGCAACAATTGTGCTCACCATAACGGATAATTGTTTTGAGTAACTTTGGTAATATGAATATTAGAGGACGGGGTTAATGAGGGATAAGTTGAAAGAGAAGAAGAAGAGGGGGAAATGTGCTGGACGTGGTGCCGGATGGAGGAGATGTGTGATGGCCAAATTATAGTAAACTAACTATAATCGGTAGAGTACCGGGTCGGTTGTACTACAACGGCAAGCAATGTCATATCTCACAAGGAATCACTCAAATATCACAATCACACTCGTATTTATTTAGGCTCACAAATGATGTGAAAGTAGTTATTACTAAGAAAATAAAAATGATAACTTTAAAAAGTATGATAAATGAATAGCTAAGTTATGATCAAGACACTACTCTCAATACCCTTACCGATTCACTAGGGACGAGCCTTAACTTACCAACCAACCAATAGTTTCTAATAAATGTGTTGTGGGTGAAATCTCCAAAACTTGTCCCTAGGCGCTAATACCACAACCTAGTTACCATATATTCGATTCAGCAATCCATTCTATGGGATTTAATTGACCTAATATGAAGATAAACTGTGAGACGCTCTGCATCCACCGAATTTACGGCTTAGCTAGAAAAACCTTACCAAGGAACATGCTGTGAAAAACTCGACTAGTTCGTGCATGGAAATCCTAAAAACTTATTTCACGCACTCCCTCACAAAATTCATTCATAAAGGTCGTGTGTTAGATCAATTAATGGTTAGCTACTCCATTAAAGTCATTAGTTTCAAGTTTTAGGACACAACAATTCAATTTTTACGCCCTACACATCCCTAGATCATCGTTTAGGCATTAATTTCAAAATTCCATCACATAATCTAGCTATAATAAATTTAGATACACATAATCAAAAGAATAGAACAAGAAACTATAAGTGAATTGCAGGAAATCATGATAAAAGAGAAAGAAATTAATTTACCAATAGTTTGGAGCAATCCACAATGAAGAATTCGCGAAAAGAAATCACAATCGTAGCAATCTTGAAGTAATTTGTGCCAGGAAAATTTGTCTAATGGTATTTGAAGGAAAAAAACTAAAAACCTAGGAAATTAAATTCTGAAGAAGTAGGTATAAAATTCGACCTAATTGGCTTTTATAGGGCCAAATCCAACCCGAATGGTGAAAATCCGTAAGAAAAAACACGTGTTTCATGCGGGAGCATGGGGATATCATGCGTGCTCATGCTTTTTCTGAATGTAGATGTGCTTTATCAGCGATTCCATGCGTGAGCATGCACTATTTCATGTGTGTGCATAAACTTGCTGATCCGCCACAGTACGGGTGCACCTTCAATTTTTCGATGATATCTTTGCGTGTAGAACTCTGATTTGAGTGATTCAGGTTGCGTTGGAAAACTTGTTAAATTCCCTACAACTCTAAGGGAGCTAAAAATGCATATTAAGTCAAATAAGCATTAAAACATCAATGATTCTTGATCTGTTTCAACTCTTTAGTTTCGGGGCTTGCTTTCACCTCTCAAAATCATCTTTCAATCATAAATAACTTTTCTACCAGGATCAAAATGAATCCATATCCCGAAAATTTCAACAAAAATATCGCGCATAACTTCCGCAAGATAAAATAGGTATGAAATATGCAATAATTCACCAAAAATGACGAGATTGTCGGACTAAGTCATCTCTGACCTCAAAGTGAGTGAAATGGTGAAAATGCATCATATATCACTCAAACTATCCCAAAAGTGCATCAAATAAGTCATAAACGGGGGTAAAATCATGTAAGAAATGAAGCAAAGTTGACTCTCATCAATGTGTCAGCCATGGATGCCGACGAAGGAGAGCAACAGCGGGTTAATGTTAGGGTGTTTTAGAAGAGATGATCATGGGAGATGAGTGTCAGAAACTCCGATACCATATTAAACATATAACTATGATTTTCATTGATTTAATCTCAAGTACAATGATAATATTATATAGGATTACACGAAGGGTACCAGTAAAATAAATATAAATAAAGCCCTAGCTATTCAACTTGTTGGCCAAGGCACTTGGGCCGACTTCACTTGCGTCAATATAAAGAAACATTATTACCGTAGACATTGCCTAACCATCGTCATCGTGGATGATGTTTTTTTAAGGTAAAAACGCGAACATCAACAACGTTCATTAACAATAAAATTTCTATTGATGTGATGATGATGTGTAATGTTAGTTAAAGGGGCGGATCCAGGAATTTTCTCCAGTGGGGTCACCGGATTCTAAAAATATATTTTTAATTCTAAAATTTGTTTCAGTAGGGTCACTGACGATGCTGGATCTCGTCTATCAATAAATCCGGGCCATTTTTTCCTAGTGACAATAAATTCAAGAATATGTCCTAAGAACAAGATGTAAAACGGGGGTGGTGTTTGTGATTTTTAGACTGAGCCTGAGAGTTATTTCTCTCAAGTTGCCTATGTATCCTGTAATTATTCAAGAATCAAGTCTTTCGTAGTTCGTTAGGGTTGTTTATATAGGAAATGGCTCGTCCATTTCCTTGTTCTACAAGGATTCGTATTCTTAGTCCCTAAGGATAATCACGTGTGGATCCTTATAATTTAAGGATAATTATTGACATATTTAAATGATAGGAGAAGTGTCATGATGTCATAGGATTCTTTCCAAGTCTATCTGATATTATTAAGCACGTGTGCCAAATATGAATAAAGAAGGTTTTGGCCGACCTGCGTCAAACCTCCTAGGCCATCTCGACCTGCTTTGCGTTACCCGACCTTCACCCTTACCGAACCGACCTGCGGTGGTAAGTCAAGAAGGGCCGAGCTGACCTCCCACCTAGGGTTCAAGTCCGCTTCTTCAGTTAAATTTGAGGCTCCTGGCCTTTACTACTTATTAATTCTCTATCTTCATTTATGACTTAGCCACTCTACAGATGACATGGGGCAAGTGCTAATCCGACCCTTATCATAAGCCCTCAAGATATGGCTAAACTACTCGTTGTAAGGTCGGATCTGTTAGAGGTGTTGTTCGGCCACTGTCATCTGGACTTGTAGAATTTTACAATGGCCTTCTCTACCAGGTGGTAGAGTTACCGTTATGACACTGTCATAACTACCCCGAGAATCAAGGCATTTTTTCCCACATCGTTTGAAGTGGGACGGTTTCCGAGAACTTGTCCTAGGGTTCATACCCCCGTCGAATCAATTGTCCGATTAGTAGTTGGCTGATGCTGGATTTAAGGCCATAAAATACGTAAGTCTCGCTTCTTCAATCGCACTTTGTAAGTTACTTGGTAGGATTTCCCATATTTGAGGACTTTTGGATGTAGGGATCCTTTACCCGCCAGGAGGCCTTTGCAAGGCTTGCTGCGTCTTCGGCCAGTAAGGCGAAATTGAAGAGGAAGATTGCCGACCTAGAGACGTTGGCGAAATCTCAAGGACGTGACTAAGTCCAAGGATCAAGAAATTAGAACTCTCAAGGAGCAGCTCCAGGCTCAGGTGGCTGGACTGACGGCTTTGGGAGCCAAGTATGTGGAATCCGACCTGTGGAGCTTGATTTAAATTTGTCTTGTAGATTTTATTGAGTCTGACCTGCGGAACAAGAGCCGATCTTTGGGACTGATACGGAGCTAGCTGAAGCTGGCTTCAAGGACATAGAATACGTAAGCTTGCTTTACCTTACTTGAGTCTTAGACTTTGATAACGTTTCTCATTTTTTATGTCGTTATGCAGGGAACCTGGGTTGGCCAGGACATTTTCTTTAGGTTGGGCAAGTCTTCAGCAATTACTAGAGATTTGAAGAAGAGGGTTGCCGACGTACGGCAGACCAGGGAAAAGCTGAAGGGCTCTGTTGAGTCCAAATATAAGGAGATGAAGGTTCTCTAGAAGCAACTCCAGGATCTGGAGGTTGAGCTTAAATCCTTAAATAAAAGGTTTGCTGAGAAGACCGAACTAGAAGTTGTTGTTCCAGCTAGGATTGCTGAGGCCATCCAAAATTATGAGGCTTCGGATGAGTCCACTCAGGCTTTGAAGTTGCGGCTTACTCCGATCCTGAACCACGGATATACTTTAGGCGTGGATGAGGCAAAGGGTCAAGTCGCTGACTTTGTCATGGCAAGTCCCTTTATAGGCCTGGGAAGAGTGTGGTCTGTGACACTCGGGTGAAGGGCTTCAAGCAAGGGATATGCATTGTGTTCTAAGTACTCTCACCACCCTGCAGCTGCTCCTACTTTGGCTCCTACTTCTTTAGATCCACAACACACTCCAGCCCCAAATGCATAGATCAGTAAGCTTATGAAGTTGTACTTTTAGTTTTTTGTTTTGAAATTTCATTTCAAATACATTGAATCATACAAGTTGATAATGGAAGTATAATTTTGTTAAGTTTTCAGCCTTAACTTTATTTCAAGCACTTCCTTTAAGTACTTGATTTAATCCACACTTTCTTTAAGTACTTCATCAACAGTAGGGTATCTTGCCCCGGAGTATGCCATGCATTAACTTGTGGTTTTGACTGGCATACTTATAGTTTTGTCACGTTTTTTCAAGACTGTTCTACAGACAACGAATGCAACTGAGTCCGACTTGCGGACTTAAAGAGTTTGTTTTGCAAAACTTCTTGAGTCCGACCTGCGAACTTAGGGATGGTCCTTTGAAAACTCACTGAGTCCGACCTGCGGACTTTGGTTTGAGTCTAGCCTGTAGACCGAATGATCTTATCCGAAAAACTCCGCTGAGTTCATCCTATGAATCACAATTCGAGTCTATCCATGCAAACTTGGAATTTATCATTTGCTAACTTTGTTGAGTTTGACCTGTGAAGCTCGGGTCAGATCTGTCTTGCAGCCCTAAACTTTTTGCTGAGTCCGACCTGTGGAGCTCAATTTGTCGAGCTCAATTTTTTTAGTAGAGTCCATCATGTAGAGCTCAACTTATCTATGGGCGGTCTTCCCAACACGAGTTTGTACAGAGTTGGCTCCAGCAAGGTGTATGATGACTGTTTGAAGGAGTTTAAAGATGGAGTGGAAATCGCCACCAAGTATGTTCGTCGGGGTACTCCCCAGAAAGCTTCTGAGTCCGCTCCTTCTTCCTCAGCTCCGCCAGTTGCCTCAGAACCGCGTCAAGCTCCGGCTCCAGATGCTTAGCTTAGTATTTTAGACTTTTGTGCTTCTTTTTTGCTTTGAAAAAATCATTAGATTTGTAACATGTACGCTTATCTGGATAATATATCTTTGCCAAGCTCTTTTGCCTTGGCTTGTTTTTTTGCTTTGAAAAAATCCTCAGATTTGTAACATGTACGCTTATCTAGATATATATGTTTTGCCAAGCTCTTTTGCCTTGTCTTGTTTTAAGTACTTATTTGCAATGTTTTTGCTCTATAGTAGAGTGGGGTGCTCCCCCAGTATGCCATGCATTAACTTATTAATTGTTGGATGGCATACTTAGTGTGCATTTACATAGTAGGGTTTTATTGAGTGTTTGTCTTGCAGACTTAGGAAGTTTGATGTTGCAAACTTTACTGAGTATGACTTGCAGAGCTCATATTGGATCATCTGTCTTGCAGACTTAAATTTTAGAGTCTAATTTTTTGAATCTGACATGCATATTTAATTTTTGAGTCTGACTTGCAGACTTTTTTTTTTAGTATGTCGTGCAGACTTGATTTTTTTTTTAGTCTGACTTGCAGACTTAATTTTTTTTTTTGAGTCTGCCTTGCAGACTTACTTTTATGAATCGGCATGCAGACTTGATTTTTTTTGAGTCTGATCTGCTAACTTAATTTTTGCAGTCTGTCATGCAGAATTTATTTACTTTTTGAGTCTGGCCTAAAGACTTTTGAGAGTTTGACATGCAAGCTTAAGTTTTGTAAGTCTGACCTACAGACTTAATTTTTGAGTCTGTCATGCAAACTTTATTTTTGAGTCTGGCCGGTAGACTTAATTTTTTTGTATCTGAGGGCAAACTTTATTTTATGACTATGGCCAGCAAACTTAATTTTTTGAGTCAGAGGGTAGACTTTATTTTTTGAGTCTGGCCAGCAAACTTAATTTTTGAGTTCTTGGTGAGGTATCTTGCCCCTCAGTATACCATGCATTAAATAATAGAATTTGGATGGCATACTTAGCTTTTTGTATGATTTTTTATTTGAGTCCGACCTGCAAAGGTCGGATAGTGCGTCTGACCTATAGAGTTGTGAATTTTGCAAAGTCCGTCCTGCGGAGCTCGGTTGTCTTTCTTGCAGACTTAATGAATTGGTTGAATACGACCTACGGAGCTCAGTTTGTCTGTCCTCCAGACTTAAATCTTTTATCTTAAAGCCATTACGTATTATGTACAATAAAAAAGAGAAATATAATATTGAAATAATACTGGTAAATTGAAATAATTTATTGAATTCTGGAACATGTCCCGGACGTAAAGCTTGCAGGGATTGTTTGCATGCCAACTTTGTGGAATGGTCCTTCCATTTGAATCTACCGGTTCATATGCACCCTTGCCTTCAATTTTACCGCTTTATAGAGGTGTCATGCGGACCTCGGGTTGTCTGACCTGTAGACTTGAAAATTTTATTGAGTCTGCAGTACTCAATTGACATGCATGCTGACCTGAATTTTTTTCTAAGTCCGACCTGCGGAACTCAGTTCGTCAGTCCTGCTGACTTATAATTTTTTGCTGAGTCCAACCTGCGGAGTTCAGCTATTAATCCTGCTGACTTGTGAATTTTTTGCTGAGTCCGACCTGCGGAGCTCAGTTGTCATATTTAGTGTTTTGAGTGGAGCTCGGTTGTTTTGTCTTGCGGACTTTTTTTTTGTCTGACCTGCAGACATGATTTTCTTCAGTCTATCCTGCAGACTTAAATTTTGGAGTCATACCTGCAGACTTAATTTTTTGAGTCTGACCCGAAAACTTTGGGAGTTTGTCATTTGCAAACTTTCTGAGTCCGACCTGCAGCTCTGTTCTAATCGTCTGTCCTGCACACTTAGGGAGTTTGTCCTTTGCAAATTTTATGAGTCCGACTTGCAGCTCACTTCTGATCGTCTGTCCTGCATGCTTAGGGAGTTTGTCCTTTGCACACTTTTTAAGTTTGACCTGCAGCTCAGTTCTGATCGTCTATTCTGCAAACTTGGGGAGTTTGTCCTTTGCAAACTTTCTGTGTCCGACCTGCAGTTCAGTTCTAATCGTCTGTCATGCAGACATAGGGAGTTTGTCCTTTGCAAACTTTCTAAGTCTGACCTGCAGCTCAGTTCTGATCGTCTGTCCTGCAGACTTAGGGAGTTTGTTTTTTGCAAACTTTCGGAGTCCGACCTACAGCTCAGTTCCGATCGTCGTCCTGCAGACTTAGAGAGTTTATCCTTTGCAAACTTTCTGAGTCCGACCTTTTTAGCAAACTTTCGTCCGTCCCGTCTTAAAGAGTTTGTCTTTTGCAAACTTTCTGAGTCTGTTCTGATCGTCCGTCCTGCAGATTTAGAGAGTTTGTCCTTTGAAAACTTTTATAAAATCATCATGCATAACGGAGAAAACAAAATTTTATTGAAATAACATAGCTAAAAAATTGAAATAATATATAAAGGTTGGAACCTATCCTAGACGTATATCTTGCGGAGATTGTTGGCATGCCGACTCCATGAATGGTCCTGTCATTAGAATTAGCCTCTGAGGGATCTCCTAGATCCTTCCCTAGGACTGCTACGTGGATAAATGCCTATAGGGCTGATCCATCAACGACGGTTGGTTGTTCCACTAGCGCTTGTTCTGCCGGATTCAATGCGATTTTCGCTCTGAGGCTGGTTAGCGGTGGTGGGATCTGCTGCCACCCCTCCTCCAGCATTTTTACCACCATCGTTGGCGGTTTCCCCTGGTGTTTTCTTATTGTTCTTTTTTGGTGGCATGATGATCTTGAATAATTGTTGGTAGGAGGCCCTCCTTCTAGCGCCAATTGACGATGCTGGATCTCGTCTATCAATAAAGCCGGGCCGTCTTTTCCTAGTGACAATAAATCCAAGAATATGCCCTAAGAACAAGATGTAAAACGGGGGTGGTGTTTGTGATTTTTACACTGAGCCTGAGAGTTATTTCTCTCAAGTTGCCTACGTATCCTGTAATTGTTCAGGAATCAAGTCTTTTGTAGTTCCTTAGAGTTGTTTATATAGGGGATGGCTCATCCCTTTCCTTGTTCTACAAAGATTTGTATTCTTAGTCCCTAAGGATAATCACGTGTGGATCCCTATAATTTAGGGATAATTATGGACATATTTAAATGATAGGATCTCTGTCATTACGTCAATGGATTCTTTCCATTTCTATCTGATATTATTAAGCACGTGTGCCAAATACGAATAAAGAAGGTTTTGGCCAACCTGCGTCGAACCTCCTAGGCCATCTCGACCGGTGGTAAGTCAAGAAGGGCCGAGCTGACCTCCGGGTGCAGGTCCGCTTCCTCAGTTAAACTTGAGGCTCCTGGCCTTTACTACTTATTAATTCTCAATATTCATTTATGACTTAAACTTATGAGGCTCCTGGCCTTTACTACTTATTAATTCTCAATATTCATTTATGACTTAGCCACTCTACATATGACACGTGGCAAGGGTTACCCGACCACATTTTTAACAGGAAATGTGTTGAAAGTAATTTTATGGTTCCATATAGTAAAAAAAAATTAATAAAACTATATGTTTTTTTTAACAACAAACCGACATTGTTAACAACAAAACTTCATCGTTTTAATACTAAAAAAAATTCTCCGTATGAGGGTGTGAGTTTTAAAATTTGTTATTACACCAGTATTGTAATGGTACGGTCCGGATACATAAAATTAATGATGTGTATGGCATTGATAGAGCTAAACCCGTACTAATTCCCGTAAAATGGGTTGATTTTCGATTGATAACACCCTTCAGTGATGGGGAACCAGCAAAGCCCCTGACTCTAAGCTCTAGATTACCTGATTAACCTCTCCCCACATTCCTGTGGGATCGGAGGTAGGGGCCCTCACGGTTAGGGTTTAACCGTTTTTTTAGTGTGTCCCATACTTAACGAAAATGGAGACCTGTGAATTTGGCAGAAACATTGGTTTTGATGCATGCAAAGATGATGAATAAAATATGAGACTCATAATTTATTCATCATCTTTGCATGCATCAAAACCAATATTTCTGCCAAATTTGCATGTCCCATTTTCGTTAACTATGGAACACGCAAGCCATCATATAAAGTTGCTTAACCGTGAATTAACACTGAACCCGGCCCCGACACACAAATGTTGATGGCAACTGTGTTCGACTAGGGATGACAATAGTATGAATTAGTACGGGTTTAGCTGTATCCATACTTTACACATCATTAATTTTCGATATTCATACCCAACCATTACAATACTGGTGTAATTATGAATTATTAAACTAATACCCTTCCCATACGAATATCCATTAGTCTTGGATATCTGATCTAATTCTCAACTAAGAATCTCAATTTAATATAAAAAAAACATCTATATTATATTGGCATCATAAAAGTGTTTAGCACACCACATGTTTTTGTTAATCTTTTTACTATATCGCGCCATAAAATTACTTTTAACATAATTTGTGTTAAAAATAAATCTGGTCACCCCGATTGACGTTTTCTATACAAATTAACATCATTGTAACTAACCAGGGGCGGATGTACAAAGGCTTAACTATATGGCACCATAACTTTTAACACGGTTCGTGTTAAAAATAAGTCTAGTCACCCCGATTGACGTTTGCTATACAAATTAACGTCATTGTAACTAACCAGGGGCGGATGTACAAAGGCTTAGGGGGTCACTCACTAACATTTGGAGAAATTTTTTTAAGTATTAAAACGATAAAGTTTTGTTCCTAAAAATGTCGGTTTGTTGTTAAAAATATAGTTTTAGGCTTCAGTGACCCTACTGAAACAAATTTTAGAATAAAAAATATAGTTTTCAAATGTGGTACCGGAAACAATTCCTAGATCCGCCCCTTCAACTAACATTACAATTTACACATCATCATCACCGTATGTATTTTTAAGATATGTCCATATGAAGAATATTTTTTTTTCCCGAAAAAAAATCATATTATAACGTGGTTTTGTATTGTAATTTATGTGGTGTTTTGATAATTGGGGTGCTAAAAGGAATTTTTTTAATTTCAATGGAACCCCAAATGAGCACCAAAGGAGTAAAGTCAATTAAACAACTCATTTGCGTACATAAAGGATGTAATTTGACACAGTTAATGTATCACAGTTTTACAATATATAATCTATGTCACATTTTTAATATAAATTATATCTACCTTTCCCGACCTATATCGTTTAAATTCGCTATGTGCTGTAAATCATTTTTATGAGAGCGGCTACAGTCCAGTTTTTTAATCTTTGCCGTTAAAAAAAAAATATAAATAATCATGTACGTTGGATCACTTTTTTAATACATCATAGTTAATATATACAATAACACACCTAATCAATAATTTAACCTCTTAAACCGGTAAACAATTTATCTAAAAAAATTTAACTACACGGCAAAAAATTTGTGTCCCTAGGAAAACACGTCTATCGAAATCTTCAAGCTCCGAAAATTAATTACACAGCAATAATTTTTTCTTTCCTACAAAAAATTAGCTACACGGCAATAAATTTTTTTCCCTAGAAAGAATTAACATGTACATATACTACTAGAACTAGAATAAGTGCAAGTATCATTAAAATTTTAATAATTTTTTTTTTTTGAGATTTTTTTTATGGGAAATTAGGGATAAGGACACAATCTGGAATATTTTTAAGTAACAGGACAACTACATATTTTTTTATAGGGAGAAAGACAAGTGCATAATTTTTTAAGCGAGAAGGACAAACAGTGAATCCCGAAAATCAGTGAATCCCGAAATCAGTGAATTTCGACAGTGAATCCCGAAAATCAGTGACTTTCGGCAATGAATTTTGAAAATTAGTGAATTTCGAAAGTGAACTTCGGCAGTGAATTTAAACAGTGAATTTCAAACACAAGTGAATTTCGACAGTGGATAAATAGTTTTGTCCTTTATGCAAAAGTTTCAAATGACTGTCCTTCTACTCAATTGATGAAATATTTATGTTATTCTCCTTCATTCCCCTTTTTTTTTTAATATTTTAATATAGTTATCAATATCATACCAAAATATTTCATGGGGTTATGGTTGTTATGGACAAAAGTGAAAAAGAATCGTCAAAAAGGACAAGTGGATTGAAAATTTGTGAATGGACATAAGACCTTTGAAATGACGAAATTACCCTTGTCAAATTTAACGACTTCAATTCTACTATCTAGCAAATCCACTAAAACATTTTAAAATCAAACAAACATAAGGACATATTCTTCAAGTGGAATGATAATTTTTTTTCACCAATTTTCAATTCCACTATATTAAATACCAATTAATAAATGAAATTTGTCATTGTTAACATTTGTTCACTATTTCATATGTATATATATAAATTTAATACAAATATACCAATGATTAACAATATACATATGCATCGAATTTCATAATAAATGGGATACAAGGGTGTTGTAGGTGCTAACGTCAAGCTTACTCCACCTTACAAATGAGATTGTGTTGTAGTTGGTTACATATTTATGACCCGTACTCTCGATACACATTTATACTGGTACATGGGGTATCGAGAAAAAAAAACGGAGAATTCACAGAAACATTGTTCCCTCGGTGCCATGTGACAATGTTCATAGTGGTAAAGTAAAAAAAAAAATTCACATGTTTGTTTTTATGAATGTGCACCTAAGCGATTACATTTGTACACTTGTAATCATTAATATTTTGTGCAAGCATGTACATTTCATTTATTTCTTTGTTCGAGCCACTATATCATGATTGAATAAATCTATACGATATTCACTACACCTAAATCCATGAACCTTTAACCATGAATCATAAATTGTAAAATTGCCATGATGATAGTATCGAACATTGTGTTTGATTGTCACTTACCATGGATTGATTGATGATATGTGGCATTCATAAAACCCAGATCATATCCACTACTCATTGAATCCTCAACCTTGGACCCAGAAACCTGAACCCTAAACACTAAATCATTAACCCTAAACTCTAATGTGGATTATATGTATGTTACAAAATAAGGATTGTTTGATTGTTTATGACATTCACTATAGTTGCCATGATAGAATTCATCATTTTGTTTAATGTAACAAAGAATCAATCAACACAAAGTCATAACCTAAGCTTTGAATACTTATATGCCACATTAATAAAAAAAAACAAGTCATACCCCTAAACCCTTTGCTATAAAAAAAAACAAGTCATTGATCAGTGCTAATTTATCCCACATCTCCTTTGATATTTTGCAATCTTTGATCCTTATGAACATATTACTATCCAGAGTCTTCAAGATCATGTCTTTTGCAACAAAATCAAGATTTTCTCTTCTTCTGTCATCCTTGGTCCAATATTTCTTGAGTTTGTCTATCTCCTTTCCTTGATCTGCTCCTGTGACTAACACAGTTGTGATCTTGATTGGGCCATCATTAATTACATCTAGAATCTCCTCATGAGTTGCTGCAAGATGAGACAACATCCTTATTTTATATTCATCAAAATTATTAACATTGAATACAGGTACCTTAAACGTGAAATTTGAGGAATCCATGAGTAAAATAAGAGATATCTTTAGAAAGCACAAATTTGAAAACTACTTTGAAAATATGTGATCTCTTTGTTACCATAAATCAGATATGAATAGGTTTTGATACTAGGAACACTGCTCCGATACTAGGGATGTCAATTTTGATCCAACCCGGTGGATATCCACCCTACCCTACCCTAACGGGTAGGGTATTTCTAAGGGTAGGATAGGGTATGGATTTGATTTTTCGGAACCCGCCATGGGTAGGGTAGGGTATGGATATCTATTTTCTACCCGGTATATTACCCACCCGACCCACCGTATGATATATTGTCTTAAACTTTATATATATATATATATATATATATATATATATATATATATATATATATGTTGATTATTAGATGGTGATTGAACTCGTCATTGAAAAATTCAAATAAATGTGAATATAAACTTTAATAATTCAATATCACATAAAGATAATGATGTTGATTGTCAGAGAAGTTCACCACTTTTGCTAGTTTACAAAAGATGAAGTGAACGTTATTTTATCCCGAGTTAAACCACAATTTAAATGGTGATATTTTTTTCGAAATACCTTAACTTTTGTTTTCTTGAATTGTAGAACATAAACGAGATCAACTACTCGTGATTACAAGCATTTGTGAGAGATATATTTTCTATGTCCGTGACTACTGTTGCTTCTGAATCAACTTTAATAATAAAAAATAGACTGAAAAAAACACTAAAGTATAAGTGTGCTGAAAGTAATTTCATAGTGTAAGTAGTAAACAATAGATTAAAAAGTGTCGTAATAAGAATTTTTATTGCGTTAATAGAATCCATTTCATTTTTGTGAATGAAATAAAATACCCATGGATATCCATAAACCCGTGGATATCCGCATGGGTAGGGTATGGATTTAAAAATGTCTACCCGCACGGGTAGTGGGTAGGGTATAGGTATGAAAAATTTATGATGGGTAGGATTGTTAGGTGAAGTGGCCGAAAGACAATTATATATTTGTTTTAGGACAGAATTAATAATTCATCTTATTATATGCATGTATGTTATAATTAAGACACTACTGAAAACCCTAAGTACCTCGTTTATGTAATCACATAACTCAGTGTATGGCTATACACAAGAGGATTGAGTTAGTGAGATGTACTTAAAATTAACTTAGTCCGTAGCGTTGATTAATCTGAGTACGGGTCTCATGATTAATATGCTAATAATGCGTCCAGAACACTTTACGGTGTGACAGTCTTATCCGGACTGTCGGTAATAGGATACCTAGTGGGGCATTTATATATGATGATAATCATATAGGGCTGGACCGATTTGATTAGAGTTCTCGATATAATTCCGTGATCAAGAAGTCTTATCAAATCACAAGATGATCATATATGGATTAATCTCAATCCTGAGGTGATCACAGACAACTGCTTAGACTAGGGTAGAGTTTGATGTGTTAGTAAGGATCACTTCGTAGTATGTGGTCCAACACTTCTCGTTGGCTCTATTTTGGATTGAGTGAGTAGTCTGTGCTATCACAGATATGGAATCCATTCCTTCCCTCGGGAAGTAGACAGACAGTTCCCTTATTTGTTAATCCTAGAAACTGATCGATCCGCAGAGTTCATATTACATTAGTTATGAACTAATTGATCACTAGGGGGTTAATGGTAAATAATAATAAGAGGTTTCGAGAAGGGTCTACGGAGATATCCCGAATCGAAAATGAACAGTCTATGGAGGATTTATCCGTATGTAATGATTATATCATTGGACACCTTATCAACTCATGGTTGAGTGTAAGTTATCTATATTCGGCAGAGTTCAGTTTCGGGTTTATGGGGGTGTAATCCCGGAATTAATAGATTTAATATTATTGTTCGGTCTGACGGATAATATTATTTAATTTATTTTAGCTACTGAATATGGTTCTATGGTCCCCGACGTGGCTCCTAATAGCATATGTTTTCTCGTCGCTCCACCTCAATTAATATTAAATTGTTGGATTGGACTGTTTAATTGATATGTGGATTAATTGTTTAGTTGGACTAGATAATTAAATACACAGAAAAGAAATTTTTCGTGGACTCGGCCCAATGTGATGAAAAATGCGTGTGGCCTATTTCCAAATAGGGTGGGGCGCATTTTGAGTATTATTTAATTAGAGAGAAATTAGTTTTCTTGGATAATTATTTAATATGTGATTTAATCATTTATTTATTAAGTGATAAATCATGGAATATTAGATAATATATTTATTTATCCTAATTTGTTTGGGATATATATTATATTTATCTTTTATTTAAAATAAGAATTAATCTAATAATTATCTCTTAATTATTAAAGGGGCATTTAGTTATTTAAGCTTGTCAACCGAAATTGTTGCAACAATAACCTTATGACATAAATCATGTCATGAACAAGCTTGGACTCTCCAAGTTAGGTGAAAAGCCATTAATGCCCTCCCCCCTTCTTGATTTGGGGTGATTTACTTAATCCTAAAAATGTAATTAACCCTTAATTAAACATCCCATTAAACTTTGCTTAATCCGACCCCCTAAATTAGGGTGGGTAAATTAACCAACCCTAATTTACGCTCCAAAATCAGATCAGTATCCAATTACTCTGCTTCCGCCCCTCTCTTTGCAAAGCGAATAACTCTCGCCGTGTCTCTCCATCGGTGTCCAGTCATTGTCCTCGCCGGAACAGCCCTCTCTTTTCTTCTTCTCCTTCAATCATTGTCTTAGCCGAGCTGGGTGGTAATCGAAAGGGTTTCTTGGCTTTCCATACCGGTATGTGAATTTAGGGAAATTGAGTTTGTTAGTTTACTTACCCTGCGGGATTAGCTTAAACCGTGTGTTTAACTCTGAATTGAATTGAAAATGGGGGCGACCCTGATTGAAAATGGATATTTGGTTTGAATTGAAATGGTTAAATGTTGAATTGGTGATTTGTGCAGTTATTACCCGGTATGACTACCTATATATATATATATTTGGTTATATCTAGCTGCATTTCCAGGTGAATGGTAATCGTATTAATCTTAAAATATTGATTATAGTGTGACACAAGTTTAAACTTGTTAATGGCTATGTGAACTTCTATCTGCATTTTAAGGTGGATTGATTATAGTGTGACACAAGTTTAAACTTGTTAATGGCTATTTGAACGGAATTATGGATTTTGTCTATGTGTATATTGGTTTGTAATTATTGTATTGAATAAAAACGGGATCTCGGTGAAGCGTGATGGAAGATAAAGTTTGTATTTTTATATTTTACCCCGTGGAGATTGAAAAAGACGTCAATGGTCTATGGTCTTGGAAGTATGTAGGGTGTGAATCAAGAAGTTTCGACGATTCCGAGTGTCAAAAAGAACATTACATTTGAAGAATTGTATGACATGGTGAAAAATGAGTTGGAAATCGATACAACTAAGTATGAGTTTGAGATGAAATATATGGTCCCCATTAGTAAAGCTAGACCGATGGTGCTTGATTGCGATAAGCTTGTGAATCGGTTTATATATGTTTGTAATTTAAAATAAGATGCTTTATTAATATGTTTGAAGGAAAAGGAAAAGTGTACCGAGGTTTATGAAATTCAAGAAACATGTGAAGTAGTAAATGTGTCGGAAAGTCAAGAAACATGTGTTGAAAGAGATGAAGAGACAGATGTTGATGTTTTGGCAAATGGGATGAAAGAGATGTTGGATGTAAGAAGAGAAAGCATGGAGACATGTGTTGAAAAGAATGTTAATGAAGAGATAGATGTGGATGTTGTTGGGAATGCCATTGAAGAGATGTTGGATGTAAGAATAGAAAGCATAGAGACATGTGTTGAAAAGACTGTTAATGAAGAGATAGATGTGGATGTTGTTGGGAATGCCATGGAAGAGATGTTGGATGTAAGAATAGAAAGCATAGAGACATGTGTCGAAGATTCTCATTTGAACACGGGGGGTGACAACATGGACTTTAATGAGCAACTTGAAGACTCCTTATTGGTGAATTTGGGTGAAGATGTTTATTTAGAAGAATCATATCAGAAAATTAGCATGAGCGGGGCTGATGAATTGTCAAATGAGAATCTTGATGGCTTTGTTGAGAGAAATGAGGTTGTTGATCCCTTGAATGCACCCCCAACTATGGTTAACGTGCAAAGAATTGAACATGAAGACTTTCGTTGTAGCCGTACTGTAGGTGATACTTTAGTGTGCATTCCCGAACATGAAGACTTTCATGTGAATGATCCGTTTAAATGCAAAATTTTTTTGGTATTCAAACTTGCGAAGTTGGCTACGAAGTACAAGTTTGAATTCAAACCGCAAACTTCCAACAAAAGCGTTTATTCAGTTTTATGTGAAACCGCCGGATGCAAATGGTGTTTGCGAGCCACCAAACTTCAAGCACCATCTGAGCGATTTGTAGTGGTAACGTATGCAAACAAGCATAGCTGCCCACCTATTGCTCCTCGAAAAGACCATAGACATGCTACGCACAAGCTAATTGGCACATACTTTGCCGAAAGGTTTAAAGATGCCAATCGTATTAACGCACCAAAGGACTTGATGCATGATTTCCAAAGCAAGAATTTGGATATGATGTAACTTATTGCAAGGCTTACAGGGCTAAGGGTTATGTAGAAGGATTGATAAGGGGTAATCCAAACAAAAGTTGGGGAGAATTACCCAAATATTGTTATAGGCTGAAGGCTAGAAACCCGGACACTGTATATCATATTGAAAAAAGTGATGGGAATGTTTTCAAATACTTTTTCATGGCACTTGGTCAAAGTATTGAGGGATTTTATTTGGCGATGCGGAAAGTCATTTCTGTGGACGGCACGCATTTAAAAACGCGTTATAAAGGGACCTTACTTGTGGCAACATGTCAAGATGCAAATCATCAAATATTTCCACTTGCTTGGGGTGTTGTTGCTTCTGAAAGTATTGAGTCTTGGACATGGTTTTTTGATAAGCTAAAACCCATCATTGGGGACACGAATGATCTTGCGATACTTTCTGATCGTGCCGATAGTATTAAAACATCTTTCAAGGCGGTGTTTAAGAATGCGCACCATGGGCATTACATGTATCACATGCAAAAGAATTTGAGGATGAAATATCCCAGACGTGGTGTGGGAAAGCTCTTTCAGAAAGCTGCAGAGGCCTATACAGAAGCAGAATTCAAGTTGCATTTCGAAACTTTATGTAGTAAATGTCCGAAAGCTGACGAATATTTGAAAGAAGCAGAATTCCCTATGTGGGCTAGAGCTAAATTTGAGGGATTTCGTTACAACATAATGACCACAAACCATGCCGAGTCTGTGAATGCTAGGCTAAAGCGTGCATGAGAATTTTCAATTGTTGGGTTGATTGAACATATCCGGGAGATGTTACAGGATTGGTTTGCTAAAAGAAATGAATCATCTACAAATTGCCAAGATGCTCTTACTCCCAAAATTGAAATCGAAGTGAACAAAAGCTTCGAGTCAGCGAAACGATTTTCAGTTAATACACTTTCCTCAGATAAGTATGATGTTCGTGAAAAGGATGCTGTTATTTCTTACATCGTTGAGTTGGATTTGAAGACTTGTACATGTAAAAAATTCCAGATGGATATGTATCCATGCGAGCATGCGCTCTTTGCGTTGAAGTATACGGGGAAGCAAGCCTCCATGTATTGCACTTGGTATTATAGCGTCAATTGTTGGAGGCTAGGTTATTCCAAATATGTGTATCCACTTCAAAATGAAGATGAATGTTTGTATCCCGATGATGTGCTTAACGATGTGGTTTTGCCACCGAAGGTTCCAAAGAGACAAAGTGGATGGCCATCAAAAAAGAGGAAACGCTCAGCCGGGGACAGAAAGACGAAATATGTTTGTGGAAAATGCGGTGTCAATGGTCATTACGCTTCCACTTGTAAGAGTTTGATTGGTGGAGAAATGCTCACCAGCGACACTCCTACTTTGCCATGATAAGGTATTTTATGGATTAATATTTAGAGTTCTTTTTATATTCAATCATGTTACATTGCATTAAGCTTGTTACCTTTTTTCTTTTGACAATGTTACAAGAAGGCGATGGGATACATATTGTGGCTGTTTAAGTATTAGTGTTGATGAAGAGGATGAGATGTTTACATATTGTGGAGGTTTAATCATTGAGGATGATTGGTTGATGTGTAAGATTCGAAGACGTAACTTGTGTTGTATTTTGAATAATGGAAAGTGATGTGTTTGTTTGTTATTGTATTTTGAATAATGGCAAATTCTATGTGTTGGTTGTTCTTCTTTGGTTGATTGGTTGATGTTTAAATCTGGAAGATGTAGATGATGTTGAATTTTGAATGATGGCAAATTGATGTGTTGGTTGTTCTCATTTGTTTAATGTGAAGGGAAGTTGTTCGAGTGTCACGAATGTGGTGTTTTGCGTCCATTAAGGGTGTTGTAAAACATTCACTCTAAAAATAGGTTTAAACTTGTGTCGGCCCTGGAAACAAGTTCAAGCTTGTGTAGCCCCATGAAACGGGTTTAAGCTTGTAAAACATTGATGTGTTGGTTGTTCTCATTTGTTTAATGTGAAGGGACGTTGTTCGAGTGTCACGAATGTGGTGTTTTGCGTCCATTAAGGGTGTTGTAAAACATTCACTCTAGAAACAGGTTTATCTTCTAAAAAAAAAGAAACAGGTTTAAACTTGTGTCGGCCCTGGAAACAAGTTCAAGCTTGTGTTGCCCCAGGATACGGGTTTAAGCTTGTAAAACATTTATGTGTTGGTTGTTCTCCTTTTTGTTTAATGTGATAACCATTCAAATCCTTCAAATAACCATTAGATAAGAAAACCAAATGAAATGTACAAAAATATACAGAGAAATACAGAATACCAAGAAATTTGGTTTTTATTTCGTAAGATGACATACGAAATAAAAGGTTAGACAAGTAATAGTCAATAATACAAGTTTCTTTTGAGATGAATTGTTCCCTACCCTGGTCTTCTCAAGTAGTGTCTCCAGGCGAGCAATCCTTTCTCTATCATGGAGTAACATTTGAACCATGGAATCTAAATTGCGACCTCTCAATAACTCAGTGACGTTGATCTCAACTTGTTCATTTTTTTTTGCATCATTGTCTCGCATGCACTTTATCATTTCAATATCATTTTGAAGGACACCGATTGTGCATTCAAGTTTATCTGTTTTCTTCATCAAGTTCACAGAGGTAACATCTTCATTTGGCCCAGTAGATGAAGACACCTTGCCATATGGCCTAGTAGATGAAGACACTTTGCCATATGGCCCAGTAGATGCGGACACCTTGTCCTGCCATATGAAATAGTCACATTTGACTTCATCATCCTGCAAAATAAGAAATTCCAATTATTATACAGACACATTATCCCTTGAAAGTAAATGGAAAGTATAACCAAAAAAATTAGTCATACCGGCCAATAAGGACAACCGTTGAACAGTCTCCCTGGGTTAGCATCTGTTCCTGAAGTCACCAATTTTGCAGGAACGCCATATTTGCATAACAATGTACGCTCATGAAATGTCCCAGATTCATTTACCTTGCTAGAAGAACTGGAAATCGGAGAAGTACCCTTCATATTTTGCTTCAGGTTCGTTTCAGAGATTGCAGGCACTATGAAAAGAATTGTGCATAATTGAGTATTAAATGGTCTGTCTATCTCTCAAATAAATAACTAAACACCCCTAACAAGTACTCCCGATTCACAAGAGTGCAATCTATGAGTGAATTTGACTGCTTCTTCGTTTCAAAAAAAACATAATTCATAAGAGCATAGTAACTCACAAAAATTAGCTCTGTTAAGTAATTGATGTCTAGGTAAATTCACCCCAATATGTTAGAAATTAGCTCAAATTCACAAAAATGTAACCAAATTTCTGGAAAAACAAAAGAGTTGCCTCGGAAAGCCCCTGGAAGAAAAGCTAACACAAAAGAGCAGAGTAACTCACCAAAATTCTGTTAAGTAATGTCTAGGTAGATTTACACAAATATGTTAGAAATTAGCTCACATTCCCAAAAATGGTGCCAAATTTCTGGAAAAACAAAAGAGTTGCCTCGGAAAGCAACTCGGAAAGCCCCTAGAAAAAAAGCTAAAACAAAAGAGCAGAGTAACTCACCATAATTAGCTCTGTTAAGGCAATGATGCTCTGTTAATTCACACAAATATGTTAGAAATTAGTTCAAATTCAAAAAAATGTAACAACATTCTGGAAAAACAAAAGAGGTAGAGTAACTCACCATAGAAGAAAAGCTAAAACAAAAGAGCAGAGTAACTCACCAAAATTAGCTCTAGTTGGTTTCTTTAATGGAGATTTTGAAGGTTGAATGGTGGGAAGATCAAAAGAGGGAAACACATCAATGAAAGGGGCGGGGGTGTACTTGGGTTGGTTAGAGGGGTTAGTTGTGGGTGAAGAATTCGAATCAAATCAAATAGGGGAATTTGAAAATTTCTAAATTTTGGGCGATTCTTAGCGGGAAAGCAGGCCCCCAAAAATTTTGGTTGCAACAATTGAGAGGGGAGCAGCTTAAGGGAGGGAATTGATGATGATGGAGGGGGAGAGAAGGGTTCCGATCACAAAATAAAAAAAAATCAAAATAATTATTCTAGTTACATCATTTGATTGATTATATTTATTTATTTATTTATTCTAGTTACATCATTTGATTATTAAAAAAAATAGTTAATACATACATCCTAAACGGACTGATTGAGTGAGTTACTCACATAACACACCCTAAACGGACATATTGAGTGACATACTCACGTAAGACACCATAAACGGACTTATTGAGTGACATATTCACGTAAGACACCATAAACGGACTTATTGTGTGACATACTCACGTAAGACACCATAAACGGACTTATTATGTGACATACTCACATAACACACCCTAAACGGACATATTGTGTGACATACTCACGTAAGACACCATAACTGGACTTCTGATTCAATTAGGACTACTTATGGTGTGACATACTCACGTAAGACACCCTAAACGGACTTATTATGTGACATACTCACGTAAGACACCCTAAACGGACTTATTGTGTGACTTCCTCACGTAAGACACCCTAAACGGACAGATTGAGTGACATACTCACATAACACACCCTAAACGGACATATTGAGTGACATACTCACGTAAGACACCATAAACGGACTTATTGTGTGACATACTCACGTAAGACACCATAAACGGACTTATTATGTGACATACTCACGTAAGACACCCTAAACGGACTTATTGTGTGACTTACTCACGTAAGACACCCTAAATCAACTTATTGTGTGACATATTCACGTATGACACCATAAACGGACTTATTGTGTGACATACTCACGTAAGACACCATAACCGGACTTCTGATTCAATTAGGACTACTTATGGTGTGACATACTCACGTAAGACACCCTAAACGGACTTATTGTGTGACTTACTCACGTAAGACACCATAAACGGACTTATTGAGGGACATACTCACATAACACACCCTAAACGGACATATTAAGTGACATACTCACTTAAGACACCCTAAACGGACTTATTGTGTGACATACTCACGTAAGACACCATAAACGGACTTATTGTGTGACATACTCACGTAAGACACCATAACCGGACTTCTGATTCAATTAGGACTACTTATGGTGTGACATACTCACGTAAGACACCCTAAACGGACTTATTATGTGACATACTCACGTAAGACACCCTAAACGGACTTATTATGTGACATACTCACGTAAGACACCCTAAACGGACTTATTGTGTGACTTACTCACGTAAGACACCCTAAACGGACCGATTGAGTGACATACTCACATAACACACCCTAAACGGACATATTGAGTGACATACTCACGTAAGACACCATAAACGGACTTATTGTGTTACATACTCACGTAAGACACCATAAACAGACTTATTATGTGACATACTCACGTAAGACACCCTAAACGGACTTATTGTGTGACTTACTCACGTAAGACACCCTAAACGGACTTATTGAGTGACATACTCACATAACACAACCTAAACGGACATATTGAGTGACATACTCACGTAAGACACCATAAACGGACTTATTGTGTGACATACTCACGTAAGACACCATAAACGGACTTATTATGTGACATACTCACGTAAGACACCCTAAACGGACTTATTGTGTGACTTACTCACGTAAGACACCCTAAAAGGACTGATTGAGTGACATACTCACATAACACACCCTTAACGGACATATTGAGTGACATACTCACGTAAGACACCATAAACGGACTTATTGTGTGACATACTCACGTAAGACACCATAAACGGTCTTATTATGTGACATACTCACGTAAGACACCCTAAACGGACTTATTGTGTGACTTACTCACGTAAGACACCCTAAACGGACTTATTGAGTGACATACTCACATAACACACCCTAAACGGACATATTGAGTGACATACTCACGTAAGACACCATAAACGGACTTATTGTGTGACATACTCAAGTAAGACACCATAAACGGACTTATTATGTGACATACTCACGTAAGACACCCTAAACGGACTTATTGAGTGACATACTCACATAACACACCCTAAACGGACATATTGAGTGACATACTCACGTAAGACATTATAAACGGACTTATTATGTGACATACTCACGTAAGACACCATAAATGGACTTTTTGTGTGACATACTCACGTAAGACACCCTAAACGGACTGATTGAGTGACATACTCACATAAGACACCCTAAACTGATTGAGTGACATACTCACATAAGACACCCTAAACGGGCTTATTGTATGTCATAAATCTAAAAAGATCAAATATCAATAGTGAAAATCACCGTAATGTCAATTGTCGTGACACAGCGCTCTATCATTACTCGTCTGTGAAAATGGTACTACTATCTACTCGCTTAAAAACAAAATTAAATGAATAAAAATGAAGGGGGAATGGACGGTCCACGGTCAACAATGGACCCCTGCCACTGATTATGTCATGTTTTGTCCTCTTTCTACTTTTTTTTCACGCCTTCTATGCATGCGATGGGACGGTATATTCTCTCTTTTATTTCCTTCTTGTTTATCACGCAGAGTAGTTGTTGTTTTTTTTTAATGCAATCCTCTTTTTTCACGCCTTCTATGCATGTTTTTTTTCATCCTTATATTCTTTATTATTATAATTTATAAAGTATGAAAATCCTATAATTACATTATTTCTCCCCGTTAATTAATATAATCTTTTTTCTTTCTTTTTATATCAGACACTAATTAATTTTTTCATTCAACTCACATAAGCAATACAAATCATTTTATTTTATTATAAACTACATATGATTCAAGTCTCGCTCATTTCCAAGTCTCGTTAAAATAACAACATACAATTCAAATTGACACAAGCTTTAACTTGTGTAACATATACAAAACCGTAAAATTAAAATTAAAATTAAACAAACGAAATAACAACAACAAAGTTTTTCGAAATCATAGATAAAATGTGGCGATGTGCAATCCTTTTCCCCGTCGTCTCGTTGCAAACCTGGACAACTTGATTGATCTTCCTCTTGTAGGTCCGCATCGTCTCTTTCGGATTTGACACCTCACAGCTCTTGATTCAACCTCCTCAACCACCTTCACGTTGATGTTCTCGGTTTCATGAAGAAGTTCCCATCTCTCGTGCCATCATGTCTTGCTTTTGCTCCTCCAAGCCTGGTGCATACGAGGCTTTAACTTGTGTAACATATACAAAACCAGAACCAACCCCAAGGAACAATCATAACAAACCAAACTCATGGCAATTTCCAAAGAACATAAATATTTCAGATAAGTATATTATACAATAAACATGAACACAAAAATAAAAGCATTAGTTTCAGGACATGAAAATAAATTATACAAACAAAAAATTAAAATTAAACCCAAAGTTTCGCAAACAAACAAGAAAATTAAAATTAAACAAACGACATAACAACAACAAAGTTTTTCGAAATCACGATAATGTGGCGGATGTGCAATCCTTTTCCCCGTCGTCTCATTGCAAACCTGGACAACTTGATTGATCTTCCTCTTGTAGGTCCGCATCGTCTCTTTCGCATTTGCCACCTCACGGTCTCTTGATTCAACCTCCTCAACCACCTTCACGTTGATGTTCTCGGTTTCATGAAGAAGTTCCCATCTCTCGTGCCATCATGTCTTGCTTTTGCTCCTCCAAACTTGGTGCATAAATTCCTTCCTTAACCGCTTCATCTCTTCCTCTAGTTCTTGCTTGAATATGATTCGAATTTGTTGCCTTTCTTCCTCCAGGATGTTCATGAATTCATTTCTTTCCGTTGCCATTTTTTTTCTTTGATGTGCTTCCTGATTTAGAGATATACGGTATTTATCTCAGCATCATCCCATAATATATATAGCCTAGGTTAACCCTAGGTTTATTGTAGCGTTGCAAGCAATTAAATGGATGCGGCGTTTCACTTTTCAAAAACTGACTTTGTAGTTGAAACATTTCCAACGCTTCGTAAACCTTCATGACTTTGGTAGTTGAAACGAATCGAAGCCTTGTATTCACATTTTCTAAATCAAATTCCACCTTTTATTTAAAAAAAAACCAAAACAAATTCATTTTGAGAACCTTTCCTATAATAATTAATCCTTCAATAATATCACAACGTACTCAATCAACTACCTTATTATATCGTGAGTATTTTAATGTTAAACCATAGCACTAATTAAGGAGTATGGTTTTGTTTTATTCTATCGTGATTATTCTTTAATTATCTTAATATATCTATCAAAAAATCAAATTTTCTGCCCAACTTTAACTTTGTGTCCAGTTATATTAATTAAGGACTATGGTTTAATTTTATTCTATCGTGATTAATCTTTATTTATCTTCATATATCTATCAAAATACAATTTTCTACCCGTGTCCAGTTATATGGTTTTGTTTTAACCTTGATAATCAGTTCCAAAATG
Organism: Gentiana straminea; assembly: GCA_036785695.1. Taxonomy (NCBI): domain Eukaryota; kingdom Viridiplantae; phylum Streptophyta; class Magnoliopsida; order Gentianales; family Gentianaceae; genus Gentiana; species Gentiana straminea. The sequence continues at coordinate 672,727 of JAVUPR010000444.1, read as the reverse complement.
AACCTAAGTAAGAAATGAAGTACAATTACATGCACAACCAAAAATGTAAATGTTGATGATACTAACCTTTGGCTAATATTCCATCATCCTGCCTTTTATTTGAATAACACACATTAGCATTTATGCCTGAATTCTTTAAGGCAAGGATATCTTCAACAAGCAGTCTGCCGTCATCATTCCTAGATCCACCGTTAATAGCCATTACAGCAGAGACAGAGTCAGATTCCACAACAACCTGGGAGACACCATAGTCCTTAGCAATCCACAAAGCTTCTTTGATAGCCAGAAATTCTCCTTGAAGGATGGATTTTCTTCCCATAAATCCCACGAATCCTCTATACAATATTCCATTACCGTCTATGAAGACCCCACCAATGGCCACCATGCCTCTACCATTCTCATCAATATCCATGCGGTGGCATAAGTGTTGACCTTAATCCAAATTTCGGCGGGGAGGTTCCAAAGCAATCCAATGAGGCTCCTTCACAACAAGAATACATTAATTAGAACATTCAATAGTCATAACAACAGTATACATGCGTTAATATCAAATTTAAAGCAGGATTTTTTTTTAATACTAAGAATGGACTTTAGGGAGATGAGCCCCACATGCTGATGGTACAAGAGTCTCCAGTCTGTAGTTGCATGGTTGCTCCAAGTAAAGGCGAGGTCCGAGTAGCCCAAATCTATCAAGTTACAATTGCGACATTGAAGTTGAAGTTATCAATCCTACAAAGATTATTCTCAGAGATGACGGCATGAATTCTATTTGGGCGGGCTTCAATACAGTTAATATCGAGCAAATCTGAATTCCAAATGATACAAATACCTCCAGATCTTCCAATAGGAGGAGGATAATGTATGGAACCTGTAAAACCAATCTTAGCAATGACTTTAAAGGCTTTTTTCGCCTGGACGGTTTCAAGAAGGACTGCCACATCGGGTTTCTGTTTCAAAAGAAACTCTTTGATGTGTCTCCTAAATTCTTTGGAGCCGACACTCTCAATTCCAAATGATGATCTTAATGATACCAGTGTGATGAGAGGGGATGTTCTCAAAATAAGAAAAATTACTATGAATCATTGCTTCCAGGAATTCCAACTTGGGATCCTTCGGTCCTACTGATGATAGACTCACATTCCACATCCGAATCATCTCCTTCCAGTCTATGGCTATTGTGCAGTCCTTCACCCTGTGCACATATTCAACCATCAAACAAGACTCCACCTCCCCTAGTAGATGTATATTTGAGTTTAGTTTGGTCCTGTGCCATAAAATTCTCGCCATTCTCTTCAATAGAGGCTTGGTATTGTTGCTTTGTTAGGTTGACGAGTTACTTTAAGCAAAAAGATTCCTGGGGTCATTTTACGAGTTACTTTAAGCAATGTCTGTGACATTGTACCATTATTGGTACATCAATATTATTTTATTAATTGTACTTTTCATTTGCAGACCCCCCCTCTTTTATTGTACTTTTTATTAATTGCAGAAACATATATAAAGGTTCTTCTTCTTTATTCATCCAAATCCCCTCCTTTCTTATTCTACTATTTTATTAATTGCAAACCTTAATACCCTAATTTATTTGCATGCATGCAACAACTGATGTATAAGAAACTACATCCATACGTTTCAAAAAACCAAAGAAACTACGTCCATGATATCATTCAAAACAAAGAATAAAACACTTAAAAAGATAATATTATAAATGATTTCATAAGAAAAAGTTATTACATAATATCAAAACAGACTGATAATATTATAAATAATTCAAGTTCATAAAAATTTTACAACATAATATTATTAAATAAAATACAAATATGTAGATAAAGTGGGGTTTGGATGGGGATGGGATTTGATCACATGCCGTGATCCGAGAACTCTATAACATGCTCTCTTATTGGGAGAGTTTGTGGTCGAACCCCAACTCCACTTGGGGCCAAAGAAACATTATTGTTCCCCGGCCATGGCATCATGCGATAGTGCACGAATGCGGATGCACATCGCACCGCAATTTTGTAAGCATCATTGCACGGTCGTATCGATCGTTGATTTTCTTTTTGGTCGTTTTGATGTTGTCATTGATATACGCCACTTCAAGATACATGGAATCCGACTCCCGTGTCATCCATATTTTCAGTTGATCAATTTCATAATGGCATTCATGTCTTCGCGCATCCAATTTTCTTTCCAGTTCTTCAACCTGGTTTCTTAAATCTGCGATCTCCTTAGTATGCTTATCCATTTTCTTCTTCTGCTTTTCTGTTTTTATTTGTAATAAATATGAATTGTACACCTGTGGTTATACTACTATTTATAGGCCCATTTTATTTTTTAAAGGTGGTGGTGTCTCTTCGATTTACCCTATATGAGACCCTTCACATTAATTGATATATGTATATATCTCTTCGATTTACACTACCATGACACCCTTCACATTCGTAACTGTATCTCTTCAGCGTAGTACACTACCATCACACCCTACTGATTCGTATCTCTTCGATATACTACTGTTTATAGGCCCATTTTATCATTTTCTAATAGTTTAATTCCAGTTCTTACCCGCAACATTCTCAAACATGTCTCATTCACCGAAACAATCTTGAACTTGTGTAACGTTAAATTAAACTTGTGTCAACACAAACTTGAAACTGTGTAAAGTTATAATTAAGAAATGAATCCATTATTATGTTAAGGGTCAATGACAAATCATCAAATATTATAATGTTAATCAATTACAATTACAATTACACCTTTACGTTAACTATATTGATTTGTATAATTCTTTAAGAATCACTAAATTAACTTCTTCATTTCAATGAGTCAAATTTTCTAACAAATAATGTTAACCAACTAATGAATCAAACCCTAATTCTCAAACATGGAAGAAAATAACAATTACAAATACAATATACATAATAATAAGAATGAAACCAAATTTCTCCTTCAAAACATTCTTCTTCAAAATAACAATTACCAATACAATACATATTAATAATAAAGGAACCATAGTTCTCCTTTAAAACATCCTTCTTCAAAACAACAATAAACATTTTAGTTCTCCTTCAAACTTCAAACCACCCCCATTCTTCTGTAAATATTAAAATGACATAGTTTAATGATAAGTCATAACCAAAACCCTCATACATTGTTAACACAATTTTACAATGACATATAAATGCATATGCAATTTCTATGTCTGCAAGTTCCATGAAAGCAATCCCGCAACCAACTTCTTTCGCCAATCCGGCATATGCGCACTCCGAATCAATGATAGATCCACTCCTCCAAGCATGAACTCCACGAATTTAAGAAGGAAAATGCCACAATCACTCCTACCAAATTACAAGAATTACAAGATAAGTTAGTCACGACAACGAATACCTTAATAATCCCTATATATATTGCATAAATTTATGAAACGTACCCATTATCTTGAGATGGACAATCCACGCTCTTCACCGCTAGTTTTCTCACAGAATAATTATCATAGCCTTTTACATGGTTCTTCAGTAAAAGCGGTATCACAACTTGCATAGGCGTGACACAACTTGCAAGAAGCACTTTTCTGACATGCCCCGGAAGGCTGTCATACACGTTAATTATCCTCCCACTCGGATCAATTTTCGAAGAAACCAATGATCCCTCTCTATCATCGGCACATACAAACTTGTGCAACCTTCCCATGATTTGCTAAATTCGGAGCCGCCCCTTCACAATATTCATAAATACTCTATCAAATCGTCCTTTGCATACTTGTATTAATTCCTCCTTTGCTTTTCTTTCTCATGTGTCGTGTGTGAAAGCCTTTGACATAACTTGCAAATAGCGTATCCATGACACGTGCATTTTGGTCAAACATGTTCGGGTCCACTAAGCATCGCCGTCGAATTTCACACAATGAACTATCCATTACCCGAATATCAAAAAATATATATATACTACTAAACAAAAACATACTTTTTCAATCTACATTGCTTGTTAATTTACAATCTAAAGCATATACTACTTACGTTGCTTGGCAAGCTCGCCCCCTCACAATTCCTTTCAAAATACTTGCTTGGATGTCACGATCAACCAAACTCACATGTACACTTTGTATAAATAAAAAGGAAGAAAAACTAATTAATCATCAAAATAGGGTTTACAAATTAGGGTTTACTTCAACCGTATGACATTCATACCGTCTTCACATGAACTAATTAATCATCAAAATAGGGTTTACAAATTAGGGTTTACTTCAACCGTATGACATTCATACCTGTCTTCACATGAATCTATAAACTGATCAAGACTTTTCATCATCACATGATCCATTTTTCGGAATGGATTATAAGCATCATACTTATTCACTTTCCTTTTTTTCGGTAGTTTAATATAAGGGCTGCTAATTGCTTTTCTTTTTTCCGGCGGCGTCGGTAGATTGAAACGTACAACTATATAAAACATTCAATGACGTAATTAGTTTGGATTATACATATATCTACTAACATAAGCTCAAATTAATTATTTTTGTAATTCTACCTTTAACAACTTTTTTCCCGCCCGCTTTTTCCAAATCATCCTCATTTAAGATGACCTCGGCTCTCTCTTCACCTACGGCATTACCTAATCATAATTTCAAGAAACAAAATTTTATGAATAAACTAATTCTCTCACCAAAACACATAAAGGACAGATTTAATTATACCTTCGCCGTTTGGGTTTGCCTCACCTTCATCCCTTATATTTACATCTACATCACATTCCATAACCTCGTTTAGCTTTTCAGCAACTTCCTCCTCCATTTCAATGTCCTCATTTATCTCTTCACCCATGGAATTTCCTAATCATAATTTCAAGAAATTAAATGTTATGAACTAATTCTCTCATCAAACTACATAATGAACAAATCAAAATGACAGGTTTCACATTATACCTTCGCCGTTTCGGGTTTCCTCGATTTTCCTCAACCGGGGCTTCGGGTTGATCCCCAACCTCTTTATCACCCTCGCTTACATTTTCGGTGGGAACTCCCCTACCTCTTTATCACCATCCCCAAACCTCATTCACAATAGCAAGACCTTCTTCCTCAATTTGAGTGGCCTCAACCGGAGCATGGACTTCATCACCTACCTCTTTATCACCATCGCTTACATATTCGGTGGGACCTCCCCTACCTCTTTATCACCATCCCCAACCTCATTCACAATAACAAGAACTTCCTCCTCAATTTCAGTGGCCTCGTTTCTCTCTTCACCTTCACTTTCATTTTCTAGTGGGAACTCCCCTACCTTTTCATCACCTTCCCCGGCTTCCTTCTCTTCAACTACGGCATTTCCTAATCATAATTTCAACAAATACAATGTTATAAACTATTTCTCTCCTATATAAACAACATAAATGACAAATTTAACTTTACACCTTTGCCGTTTCGGGATGCCTCCACAGTTTCATCTTCCATTTCATTCAACTCTTCATTAGAAAGACGAACCTCCATCAATTTAACTTTACGCTGGAGCGTATCCACTAAAGCGCACATTCTTTTGTTCTCTTCATCAATTTTTACCAACTCTTCGCACATTCTTTTGTTCTCTTCACTCACAGCAATTTTCACCAATTCTTTTAGCTTTTCATAATCAACGTTACCCGTTGATTGCTCAGGTGCATTGTCATAAGTAGTTTCATCATCTTCAACTTCAACTTCCCGGAGCATCACAAAATAAGCTTTTTCCTTTTCAGCTTCGGTTGGAACCAACTTTCGAACTACATCCACCTGCATCATGATTAATGTGAAGGATGCATTTACATACATGCTTCATATACACTGACGTAAGGTTTTTAAAATACTTCTTAACTAATTTAGACTCTTTTCCTACGCCTTTCTCGACATTGCTATCATTGCCAACCAAGAAACCGGTAACAAGCGCAAATTCTTGTACACTTTGAATCGTATCTTTTTGGCTCCAACTTTGAACCAAAAAACTTCTCGATTTACGGGGTTCGCCAACCTCATTATCAACTCGATGTACTATCCGGTTGGTCAGCGTGAGATCCTTCAAATGGATTAAATGTCCAAAACAAGACTGTTCCAACTTTGTTTTGTGCTTTGTGTCAAGCTTTTGATAAACTGCATTTGCTTTATCAATTTGACATCGGTTTACGATTTCACATTTTGCAGTCCTATCTTGTCCGCTAAGTGCATAAACCAACGTCATTTTTCAACCAATCTATTACCAACAAAAAATAAACAAAAGTATCAATCGAATGAAAGAACAAAGGAATTTGAATACAATTGAAGCAAATAACACATTTTGAACAATTTTCATCACCGCCATTGTTTAAGCTAACAAATTTGGTTACACAATTTGCTTTAACCGATCCCACATCATTCAACACCATAACAAATCACACATCTTCCTATTCTCCAAAATCATATACATAACAAAATTTAAACTCAACCCAAAAAATCAAACTTTTGTAAATTCATTAACTCGATTGAATTATAATCCACATGCGAGATACCAAACCCCAAAAAAATACCTTTTGCAGACTTGCTCGGTCAGCTTCTTCAACTTTCCGATCACCTTCCTCAACTACCGGTGAGTTTGCACACTTAGCTCGATTGTTGACAAGAATTTTGCTGATCCTAGGTTCGAATTTGGGTAGAAAGATGGGGTGATTTTGGGTAGAAATGACAAGAATTTTGCTGAGCCTATTTTGCTCGATTCACGGTGGTAATTAAATTGGATGGTGGAAATGAATAATGAGGTTAAGGAAGAATTGGATGAAGGAGTTAAGGGATTTGGGGATAAATAGAGAGGGGTATATCAGTCCATCCAGGATTTTAAAAGGTTTTTACCCTTTTTCAATTTTTTTAAAAGTAAAAAACAGGTCAAAGCTTATAATTGCAAAGCACAAAGTTCATAAGCTCATCGGTGTCATTCCCTCATTATTAAATCCTTGGAGGACAAGGATTACTCTCCTATATAAAGAGAGTTCTCTCAAGCATTTTGACACAACACATTACACGCATAATTGGGAGGAAAATAGCTTAGAAATTTCGGCTATTGTTCCTAGGGTTCGAGTTTTAGAAAACTTCGGGTTTTCTAAGGTAGCATATCGAGGAGGTCAAGCGGCTTGAAACACCATCCACCTGGTGGTGCTTGGAGACACACGTTGGAAGACTTTGGTTTCTCAACAAGGCTCTCAACTTGTTCTTGACATTTTGCACCATAAAAAGGTTGGTGATCTAACCCCCTCGTAGGTTAGATTTATTATTTATGTATTTTGATTGTTTAGATCTAGATCTTGTACTTTCCGCTGCGTAATCGAGTGGATCCATGATCCATCTGACGATATTACATCCTACAAGTGGTATCAAAGCCTTTGATCTATCAATCAAAGTATATGAATTTTAGATCTAAGGAGTGGAATAGCATGTGTAGATTGCTTTATTTTTTTTATTTTTTTATTTTTTTATTTTTTTGAATCGGAAATATTATGTATGTATGCTTTTTTGTGGTTGAAGAGATGGATTGGGGTTGGTAATGTTTACTCGTTAGATCTATTGTAAACTCATATAAATTCGTTTATATGAGTATAGGAAATTTTGTAATTTTAATTTCCTTGAAGTAGATCTGTTTTGTTGCTGTTCCGTTTTTTATTTTTTTCCGGAGTTTGAGCCGTTGAAACGAGAATCCCTATGGTCAGAAGGAAAAAAAAAGTTGAAGAACACGCCCTCAAAATTTCGTGACGATCGGAGTCGATCTCGAGGTCCGATCGCTGCTAACAGAAAAGCACAGCAGGCATTAAAACCCTAGCTGTGAGTTCGTCGATTTTCTGGAAGAGATTGGACCGTTGAAACGAAGATCCGACCGTTCAGATCGACTATCATGGAGTTATGAACAAGCCCTAGAAATTTCAGGTCGATCGGGATTTGTCTCGATGCCCGATCGGCCCCGGGAAGACACTGCTGCGCCGCAGTTATAAACAGATGCAGCAGTTAGATCGGCGGATTGCTGGAGAAAATTGGACCGTTGAAACGAAGATCCAACCGTTCAGATTGAAGCAGGAGGAGTGAAGAACAGGTCCCTAAAGTTTCGTGACGATCAAGGTTCATTTCGATGTCCGATCATCGATAAAACGCAGCAGCAGCAGATTAGAAAATAGTAAACCCTAGTTAGGGTTTGTGTTTTTTTTTTTTTTTTAGGTTAGATACGGGGGTACCAACGATCCATCTCGGTGTTTAATTTTTCCGTTATTTTTCGTGTATGATCGAAATTATGTGATAGAAACCGGAAAATTGTCATGACATGCATCATATCATGATTCCACTCCCATGCATACATGTAGCTATTTTATTTCGAATAAATTAGACATGTATAACTCGTATAATTAGTTAAAAAGCTTCTTTAATTAATATGTGGTAGTTAATTAATTAAGTAACTAATTATAAAAACCGAGGAACCGGGTTTTGTCAATCGTTACGATTTTAGTGATGGATTCTCGGTGAATCCCACTTAGATAAATCGTTGAGTTTTCGGTGAACCTACCTTAAACAGAAACGAGATTAGCTTTGGTTGACAACATAGAAATCGGAAAATCTTAGTACATGGGTTCGGAAATGGTCTAACCATGGTTGGGCGAGTTCAACTGAGCTACGGCTCGATTGACTCCACCCTCCACGTGTGACGTTTGCACGGGGGTTCGACAAGACTTAGCATATCCGATAAGCCTTCGGGCTAAACGGGGCTTCTCTTGCCGGATCCGACCGACGATCACATATGTTCCAACGAATAAGACGGCGTAGGCTTGCCTACCACGTAACCGACCCCATTCGGAGTACTTTGATTTATTGTTTCTTATTGTCAAGACCAAAACCATAATTAGTAAACCCACCACTTTTTCAAAATATTGAGTGGGAGCGGGGAAGGCGACAGCCGACCCCACGGCCTCTACTATAGGTGCAAGCACGTGAGAGAATGGTGACGCCTCGTGCCGCTTTGATTCCGGCCCCCTAAGGATGGTGTTCACCCCTATCAAAATTCAAGGCTTGGTCTCCGAAAGGATAGGATTTCGGGTACTCGTTGGGTCACTGTCCGACCCTAAAGGCGGCATACTCGGGGCGTACTTTGAGATCTGATATAGTAGGTCACACTCTTTATGGATATTTTCGAAATATCTAGGCTAGAAAAAGGAAGGTAATCGATGATTAAGGTCCGGGATGTCTGATTCCCGTGAGATGTTAGATTCTCGAAGCTTAATCATTGAGAGAGATTGTCTCGGTTTAACCGTCACCTCTTTGACCTACCCTACGGCAGCACTGAGGTGCGAGGTTAAATCCTTGGAATGGTAGGATAAACTTTTTATAGTTTATTATTCCAAAAATAAAAATCTAGTAGTGAAAATTTATTTTTTGAATTTAACTTTCCGTCATATTTATTTTACAACTAAATCTCTAGGCTACTAAACTGTTAGTAATAGGACTTCATTAAAAATGTGGAAAGTAACAAGTACGTAGTGAATTATCAAAAGAATGCAGTTATTTTTCGGAAGAGATTTTTCCCTTGAGCCTTTAAAAACTTAAGTGACATAGTATATGTATGTCACAGATGTCACTCGTGTTGAATGAGAGACGACCATACTTAGTTTACAAAAGATGATATAGGACTATCCGAAAAATTCATTTAGTGAATTTTAAAAGTGTAATTACACAAGAAATTTCTAAATTGAAAAATTGGAAAATCATATACATAAGGCGTTGCTAGTTAGACGGTATTTGGAACCGATAAACTAGTGGGAGCCTTAGCCTTATGATTTGTTGTTTTTCTGAATCATTAGAAATGTGTAATGGACGGCACAAGAGTTTTTCCATTCATTGGAAAAACAAGAATAAAGCGTTACTAGTTAGACAGTATTTGGATGAACTTGGAGCTTAGTTCGGAGATTTTATAATCTTTGGAACATGATGAACACGGTTAGACGGTATTTGGAACTGATAAACTAGTGGGAGCTTAGTTCTAGGTGATGTTCTAATCTTTGAAAAATCATAAATACAAAGTGTTGCTAGTTAGACGGTATTTGGTACTGATAAACTAGTGGGAGCTTTGGTCTTGTGATTTGACGATTAGAAAAATCAATAGTCCAAGCAAGTAACACTGAACATCCCACAGTTCAAGAGTAACGTCTACTAAAACGAACTGCTAGTTCAAGACTGTTTCCATTTAAGGAAAGTCAATAATGGGAAAGAATGTCTATACGTGTTAGTCATCTAAACTAAGTAGTTTTAAGGCTAAACTGGAAAATTAATAAATTGAAATTAGAGGATGAGGAAAGTGATTTCGGATCATTGACCAATGCATCCTTAGCAATTTTCTTAACCGAAAGCTAAAGTTCTTTGGAAGAACTAGGTAGATTTGCATTAAACGATAAATAAAATAACAACGGGCGTATTTCGATAGAATAGTGGGAGTGATATAAGGAAATGAATCTTTTGATTCAATTTTGAATATCACGGAAAAAATTATTTTTCTCGTTTTCGGATATTCATTGGAACGAACGTATTCATTTTCAATCGACAATTTGTTTGTCTTATTGACGATGAATATAACATTTGTAGCACGAATCCGAAGACTCGGACTTTTATTTGATAAAGTCGAACCACTAAGCATTGCTTTGAAAAGGTATTATGTAACACGTCTTATAATATATAAAGGCAAATGGTTTCCGTATTTCGATAAACGATTCTTCGTCTATTAATTAGTGCATATATCCTAAAGATAAGATCTAACGACGGCTTAGGGTGATTCCTATCTCCCGGTCAAAGGAACACCGTCTCAAAGGAACAATGACTAAGTTTCCTTTCAATCGGAAAGGGTAATAGATCTAAAGAAGTAACGTAGCTTGTTCACAATGACCTTCGGGGTCTATATGAAAGGTACAAGCTAATGGGAGCTTTTGAGTAGTGACATCTTGTCCGACAACTATTCGAGACTCCGGTAAGTTTATCCAAAATATTTGGAGGAAATCTCGATTTTACCGAGAGATAGAGTATTACATACTCGAAATAGGTTATTGCGTAGTCTTCGGGACCGATGCTCGGCCCGCCTCCTAGCCTCACCGAGGAAGAAAAGTGAAATGTTTTCACTAAGGGATACATCATAAATTTGCCTTACATAGTTATTGATGTGCTACGAATTTTACAGGAGTGAATTCGGTTCACACCACTTCCCTAACTCATTTAAGATATTTTGGTTGCAAAAAATGTAACGGTTTGGTTACGTTGAAATGAAAAACGAGAAGTCTACCTTAAAAGTACGATGTTACTATGCATTTGTGGATACGGAGTGAATTCGGTTCACCCCACTTTCGTAAATAGAGGCATTTAGCACCGAGTGCTTGAACGTAGGACTGGAAATTTTGCGTACACGTTCAGACCGTGAAATATCTTGATGCATTGAGTAAAGGTTGATTGTAAAACTCGTAAAATCAGAGAATGAAGGTTATACTGTCAAACTCGGTCAGATAGAATCTATAAATAACAACCTTAGATCTTGAAGTATTTGTGCTCAAGATGTTACTAACTGATTTGTTCAGTCCACATCCAACACCGGCAGTTGGTGATAACACTAATTAAAACTACTAAACTAGATCAGTATATCGATCCACCCCGGACGCAGTGGGAGTATGGTTTGTCCATTCACACATTGCAGGACCTTACGGTCTATAGGGTAGATTGATGACCTATAGTCCTTCGTGGGCTGTGAAGGATCCTGATCATAGAGGTTGGTATAAAAGCCACAACCCTGTGAATGAAGTTTGATACTCCAGTTCGTTGAAACTCTTGTAGAACCACCTGAGTATCTCAGGCCCAGTGGGAGTAATTGGAACTACACGGAGAAGAGTCGAATGAATAGGAAAGTTTAACTTTCAACACAAAGCTAAGTAATTTAGGGGTGATTCCCTAAAAGGTAGAGAGTTAACCAGACCGTGATCTCTCTTACCACTCAGTCTTGCTTGAACTCAGAAAGCGGGAAATAGGGGTGATTCCCTAAGACTTCCTTGCCGAACAACAAAATCTGAACTCATTCAGAACAGAAGGGTTTTAGCAAAGAACAAATAACGGATTCGTTACAAAGCAGAAAATAGGGGTGATTCCCTAAGACCTTTTTGCGAGACTAACGGTATCTTAATTTATTCAGAAAGAACCTTTGGAAGGATGCCTGCCATAGCTTATATCCTTTGGGGATTAAAGCAAACCTCTAGGTCATTTCAAGGTCATATATTTTAATATGTGGACTTGACCAGAATATTGATAAGTCTTTCATAGACTGGGCATCAATATTAGTAAAGTAGTATGTAGATTAGTGTGTGTGAATGGTAACACTGAAACAGTTGGAAACAACATGGGTGTGTTATCTGAAGTCAGAGTCTGACATGCCATCGGGATTTATTCTAAAGGATTTGATTCGCTCAAATTCTCGAGAATCGATTATTGGCAATCCCATCCATTCACCTGGTTAAGATATTCTTGCATTTATGCAACATTCAACGATGTAGTCTACCCTACCTCTCAGGAATGGTTATCCAAACCTGCAGATGAATACGAAATGGGATGTTTAGTGAATCCTCCAGTCTCTTCAGGAGAATGAGGAATAATATGCTAGTATATTCAGGTGCAAACTAGAATATAAGTGATAACACTGATTCTGGCTTTAGGTTGGATTAAGGATGATCGTTAAGTAAATCTTGTCCTCGGTGTTGACTCAAAGGCATATTGAAAGTGTACCACCGGATTAGATGGAAAGGCGACGTTTCGATCCCAAAGATTGACTCAAGCCGCCAACCTACCTTATCAGTGTACCGAGTCACATGATATTCGGATTCAAAGTACGCGCCGGGTCACTGACCTACCCTGCGGCGGCACACTCCGGTCGTGCTTGGAAGGATGAATTACTAAGATGCGCTTGGAGGGTACAGTTTTGAGGGATACGTCTCACTTGTTTTGAGCAAGTGGGAGAATGTTGTAGATATACATATAAAGGGTGTGCTCTAAAACAATTAATCCACTTGCATTTCGTGCAAGTGGGAGATTGTTAGGTGTAGTGCCCGAAAGACAATTATATAATTGTTTTGGGACAGAATTAATAATTCATCTTATTATATGCATGTATGTTTATAATTAAGACACTACTGAAAACCCTAAGTACCTCGTTTATATAATCACACAACTCAGTGTATGGCTATACACAAGAGGATTGAGTTAGTGAGATGTACCTAAAATTAACTTAGGCCGTAGCGTTGATTAATCTGAGTACGGGTCTTATGATTAATATGCTAATAATGCACCCAGAACACTTTGTTAGGAAATCTACGCGGGAACGCAGCGGAATTTAAAATTTTATTTCCTTTTAACCAGGATCGACTTCGTTTAAGCAATAAACAAATAAGCTAAAGACGGTGGTTACCTTGCTTGATCTATAAGATCGATGCTTTGACCGTCTAAGGAAAGTAGTTCTGCATAGATCCGCCCAAGTGTTCGGCCTCTACCGCTAGTCCACACGAACAGCCCGCCGGAATCCCATCATGGATTGCTATTGGAAAACTCCGGTTGCTAGACCGGCCTTTTTCCCTCTCTCCAACTCTCCATAGGATGCTCTCTATTTTACACAAGAACTATTAGCTCTTGGAATTATGATGTACAAAAGAGCATGACACCCACACTATATTTAAAGTGTATGTGGCGCCATATCTAGGTGTGGAGGAGAAGAAAACTTTTTCCCAATAAAATAAGGAAAATATAATTGATTGATTTATCTCATTTATTATAATATATCATATTAAATAAATCAAGGATATTGTCAATATCTTATATTGAATGTTTCCAAGATATTGTTAATATCTTATATTGACAATATTTATCTTATTACCATAAATCAATTTACACATGTGTATATATCACATATATATTACACAAATAAATCTATACAAATATATACTTTGGAAACATGTGTGCACATGCACATCATATGTGCAACACGCATGTATATATATAATTATAAATATTAATATTAATATTAATTTATGGTAATACCATTAATTAAATTACACAATCCAAGTGTATCTTATACACTCCAAAATTGCGCCACCTTTAGCCAATATTTTGGCATCCGGAATATTCTTTAATTAATATAATACTATTAATATCTTGTATTTAATTTATTCATAATAAATAAATAACACCATATTAATTTATCACTATAACCTTTATAGTCTCGAGATAAACTTTCCTTATTTGGTTATCATCTATAACCACATTTTAATCCGGCTAGATGTTCTTATGTGTGTGACCCGATAGGCTTCCGAATATGTTGGCCGTAGACACAAAGTGCAAATTACGAAAATGCCCTTCATGCCTAACGATCACGGGATAGCATCTAGCAACACACCGTGACCCCCAATCATCGGAAGAGTCAAATGCAATGACTACTACCTTTCACGTGAAACGAGCTTACCGTGTAACTTACAATTCTATCGCTGTAATAATATCCATACAGTCGTTAGTCGAGTGTCAAAACATCAACGACCGTATCTTATAATCTGGATATCAAACTCTCTCGAAGTAACTCATTTACTCCCACTTTGCAAAGATTCACGAGAGCTAGACATTCTTATAAGAAGGCCATTTCGGATATTCGATCCCAATCATAGGATACGCGATTCCCGGACGACCAATCATGTATACTCCGCATGCTTCAATATCATACCCAACCACTACCGCATGATCGCCCCGTGGCTAGGGGTAACCTCAATAGTGTCAAAGCATGACAATCCACACCGTGATGCCATGAAGACTCCGGTCCAAAGGATAATTACACAACCTCCACATAGTGTGACACTTATCCGTGTAAGTGGGTCAGTCTAACGTATGCATTCTCCAATACACGTCCACGTACAGTCCAAGTGTCTCTACACTTCGATAGACGAGATCTATCCCTGCCCTTAAAGACAGAAGACATCTAATACGTGCTAGCATGTTCATACTATCAATGCCCTATTTAATAGTACATCAGCCTAGAGACATTTAAGTATCAAATTTATTAAAGTGATTAGAGATCTCATCAACCATAATCGCCTATCATGGTTTCTCTATCATAGTTTAATACTAAGGACGTTATCATATAATAATTCATAATTGGTTCTTTAAAAGAACATATATATGACAACAGAAAAGCCATTTAATATATGTATAAACATAAAGAAATAGTTGAAATGATCCGACCCGGTCGGATCCGGTCCAACCCGATTTGGTTTAGGACACTATTCCAACAATCTCCCACTTGGCCTAAAACCAATCACTAGCACACACAAGACCAAGTTGAAACACAAGAATCTCAAGCAATACTCGCAACCAGCCCTAACCATAAACGGATCGCCATCCGTGGGGACTCAGACTATCTTCATATCACATTCCATATGATCAAGTCAAAGGAACCACCTCAACACACACATGAATCTCAGACGAGACCCTAGTCATTGCTTCAAGCAATGAATCCGCTTACTATATCAGCTATATAGAAAAGGTGGAACAACCGTACAAGGTTTAAGAATGAACCTTCTAGATCCATGTACTGCTCCCGCTGCGCCTCCAAGGCACTACTATGTTTTGGCCTGGTTGTAGAATTTACAGTGACCCATAGGCTAGAACATTTCCAGCTCACTGTATCACTTAATCAAAGTGACTGCAAACCCAGACTGTAGCTTCCACTCGCCTTCATAAGACTCGGATATACGTCTGTATAACTATATTTATCTAATTCCAAGTTTCGATAAACTAGAAAACCATCCTTAACTTGTTTAAGGATATTCTCGACATTCACCAGATTTACTTTCATACTTGCTCATGACTATTCATGGACTATGAACATCCGGCATTACCTTTATGATGGTTCCTATCGCGGTAGCGAAAGAAACCTTTCATAATCATCATCATCTTTCACCTTATCTTTAGGACTAACGTCCTAACATAGATAGATCTTGAGAACACCGGCTAGCAGTATCCCATGTCCCGATCTATGCTAAACTCCTTTTAGCATCACATCTATATAGGTAAACTATAATCTAACAGCAGTTAAATCTATCGCTATAGATTCTTATTTCTAAAATAAGAACTGTCAATCCAAGTGCTTTCATAAAGACCTTGAACTACCAAACATTAATTGACCGTGACATGGGGTGGCAATTCCTGAGAGAGATATTTAATACCTTACTCAAAAATCGTAACACACTCCCACTATCCATCTTGCACATGGGGCATATCCTTCTTTTGACTAAATCAAACTCCTTTGATTATCAAACAAAGAAATTGTCTAGAGAAACTTGTTTGAGTCCATAAATGGATCTCGTGGGCTCACATATCATGTTATAGTCTATGAACATCGGGTTGTTTGCCCAACGTCTTCAACACTATCATATAGTCATGATACGAAGTTTAACAAGCATTATCTGAATAGAACTGGACACAGCTGGCAGCATAAAGATAATTACAAGGTTTACTCCTCATACCCTTCAACCGTCACTATAGCCTTACGGTAATCATATTACTATCCATGTCAGCCTTCCAAGGGACACTCCCCTTAGGTAAGACAGACTAGGTTCATAACCTGATTGTCACTAATGGAATCTAATTCAGATATTATGGCTCCTGGCCATATCTCTCAATCTTTCCTTTCAAACATTCCTTCATAAGTCGTGAGATATTCATTCATCAAGATGAACATACCAGCAGCCCTTTTAGGCTTGAGGTTATCCACGGACTTACAGAACTTTTGTGTGCACTGAGCAGTGTTTTACACCTCATCGCCATGCGGCGTCTGCTCATGTTCCATTGGTTGAATATATCTTTGTGGTTCTCAAACTCTTTTGAGATCTTATTCACTCCCACTGTTTCTTTTGGAAGAAACACTTCCTCTAGAAGATAGCATGTTTGGAGACAAACACCTTTTGTTCCGCGGACGAGTAATAATATCCAGCGTGCTAGCTAAGACATTCCACAAAGTTGCATATGTCGTACTAGGCTCCAAGCCTTTTTGACTTTGCCTATGACAACTTCAAATCATCGGTTAAGATAGATTCGACATTATCATCTTCCATATCTAATATGGAATTTATTCAACCTTTATTCTTTGGAACTCGGTTAAGTATAAGGGCACTATCCCGAAACGGGTAAGGGATACTTCGCATGGCTTGTGTCACACCTTTATCATATAAAGTGTTGTTTCCAATTTGGGAACACAATCTAATTGCGTATCCCAAAGATGGTATCCTTCAAGGGAGAATCTTATTCCTTTTCAGACGACTTCTGAAACACCCTTCGGGTATTAATTACTTCAATCCAATTGAATACTAATTCCTAAGTAGCTCATCAATCTCATACTCGTACTAGCTTGAACTTTTCAGGCTTTCCGAATTGTTGTACTTCAATAAGTACATTCAACTATTCCAAAAATAGTCATGATTAACAAACAATTATTTGTGGCATTAATTGTCATAAGCCAGCAAACATCGGTATGTTTAGGCTTTGGACAACTTTCTAGATTTTAACCTTTTCTTAAAAGGGTATTTTAGTCATCTTTAGATAAGATACGTATCACCCACACGATTCATAATCACATGGTTCAACATCATCAGAATGACGTTTAGTTGCACACTTCCCTTCCAGAGAGACTATGTCTAGAACAACCACAAATATTAAGGATAACAGCCACACAAATATTTAGTTGAGATCTCATCACATATATCAACTATATAGTGACATCAATATAGTATGTTAGATTCAGTGACCTTCCAACTTTATCGGAATAACATTTATTCTTTACAATTGAATATGTCTACTAAATCCTAACAAATAACTAAAAGTATGTTCTTCATAAGAACCGGAACATAATAACATTTATTTAGTTCCCTTATTAGTTTACTAGATCCAGAATATGGTAAGTGTTACAACGTTTGCTTCAGCTTCCATAACTGTATTTAATCCTTTTAATTTAATCACACTCGCAAGATATCATATATCTAAGAGGTGACTTGAACTTAGATAGATTTATCTAAACTCACTTGCCTATAATAGAAACTTCAATAAGTTCTCTATTTAAGCACATGCCCTAACTTTCATTTTAATCCTTCAAGCACTTGTAAATGTTTCTTAGTGTAGTCTTCATAAGACTTAAGAAAGATCACAAGAGCTATGTCTTTGATTTCCTTTCATAAAGAAAATCTAAAGTTTATTAAATAGTTTATTTAAACTTTTGAATCGTATTCAAAACATTGACTATTTAATTAACCTTTAAGCAATGATAGAATTAAGTCGATACTTAAATCTTACAATTTTAAAAACAACCTTTCCAAAATTAGATGTGGTCATTCTTATCCAACGTTTGAATTAATTGTCATCATATGACTGAATGATCATCTTGGATCGTATCCAATATATGATTAATTCGTTGAATCTTATTTCAAATGATTCGATCATATCATGAGCTTCCGCTTTCATTAATAATTAAAGCCTTGGTGTACTCCATCAAATATGTAGTCTCCTTCTCTCTAACTACTATAACGGGATTGCTTGTGTCATTGCTTATTTTAAAAGGATTAATATTACTTAACCATATTTGAGAATGTTTCTCAAAAGGTAACAGTCATAATTTGGTTTTACCAATCGAGAATAAAACATAAATATAAAAGTTTGCTAAAACTACAACATAAAAATGAAAATAAAAGAGTGTTGTTGTTTATACACGCAAAATCAAAAATGGTCTTTTGGTTTATGATTTTGCTCCCACTAGTCAACTACTCCCAATTGACTTTCAAAATATTTCAAAAATTCTTTAGTGGCTGAGATCCAATCTAGTTACCTTGATTCCCGGCGGTGGTCGATCAACCAAGATAATTTCGAAAGGTAGGTAACTCTTTACCATTCACATCTCTATGTGATTCTCAGTGGTTGAATAGCAACTCTTTGATGATACACATCTCTATGTGTTAGTCAACCCCTTGTCTCTAAAGTCAGACAGCCCTGACGGTGGCCAATCACCGAAAGACTCTAGTCAAGTCATAACCTAATATTCACGAGATCTCATACGATCATATCTCAATAACGACGATATACCTGTGGTAGGTCAACTCCCGGCGGTGGTCGATCAGTTGGATCCGAACACAGGCTCTTCACCGTCGTTATAACATTGGGAGACAATATTTCGACTTGATTTTTGTTGTGGAAGTATTTTTCGTAAATTAATTCACTTAATTAATTTTAATTTCGGTCTCATCAATTATATCTATCTCTATAGATATATATCCTACACATTTATCTAGATCGTGCCTAGTCATGCATCTATCGTATCATATAAAATAAATACAAGCACAAAATAAATAAATGCGTAAAGTAACCGGTATGATCATGGACTTTTCCTAGGTGCGGTTTCGAATACAAATCGACGAAACCGCGGGTCACAATCTAAGGGTAGCTGCAACCGCCAATAGGATCTTTAATGCTCCATTCTCCAATGGGATCTTTATTTTCGTCTTTCTTTGGTCTTCATCTTCTACTCCATGCTTGTTACATTTAATTCTATCTAATAAAATAAATACATCCGCCGCACGCGGGGGGGGGGGGGCTAATGGGAATGGGATAAATGCAGAAAATAAACTAGGTCACGTTCTTCATAACGGCCTAGGACAATTTTTAAAACCAACAGAAAAATTAAATCATTCACATCTATCCTATCGGTCGAGTCCATGATCAATCGGGGTCCATATAATCATATTATATCTACTATATCTAATCCATACAATAACATCTTATGAAAAAGATAAAATTAAATTTAACTACATGCGTCTTAATTAATCAATTAACATTTAATCTATTAAATAATTTTATCCAATCAATTAACTAATTAACATTTAATTAATTAAATGATTTTAATCGAAATAGAATTAACAATTAATTGGTGTTCCCATCATTGAAGTCAGAGTGTGGGATTGAGCCTTCCGAATGAGAAAGAAAAAAGTGCTTAGTTTCATTGGAAAAACCAACGAAAATTTAATATTGAATCTCGCCCTACTTCTAAAGAAAGATAGAAAAGGTTGGAGAGAGTGACTTTATGAAATTCTCTCCTTTCCAAAGCTGCGCAAGGCGGCACCCCCATAGCAAAGCCCCACCCCTCTTTTCCTTACCTATCCCGCCGATAGGACCCCATAAAAGAACGGGAGCTGTTGAGAGGTTCCATATTACATTACCGAGACGAAGGGCGGCACTTCTGTACCCCACCCTTAACTACTTCATTTATGAAGGGCGGGATAGCAGCTCTCGAGTAGTACCTCTAGATTGGATCTTCTCTTGAATGCGTTTGGGATTAGAGACCCCAGTCCTCGACCACTTAGGGCATACGGCTTGTCTTCGCATCTGCACGATAACTTCTCGGAAGAAGGGGTACTTGCTTGATCTAAACGATTTTAATTTTAATTTTAATTAATTGGAACTATTTCAAAAATAAATCAAGATTAAAATTAGGTCTCTTTTGTTTCAATGCTTTTGATTCCTAATCAAAAGGGATGTCTTTGGTTTCCTAAACCAAAAGACATCTTCCTAAACCAAATTTGGCTTAGGCCTGGCCACTTTCCAAAATCAAAATTTTGGAAGTGGCCTAGGCCTAAGCCTTTTACAAATCAAATATTTGAAAAGGGCCTAGGCCTATTCCAAATCAAATATTTGGAAAGGTCAAATAATTTTGGTTTAGGCCTGGCCACTTTCCAAAATAAAAATTTTGGAAGTGGCCTAGGCCTAGGCCTTTTCCCAAATCAAATATTTGGAAAGGCCATTATTATTTTAATGTCATGTGGCATCCTAATGGCACAAACTATTTGAACCAATGGTTAGCCACATGACACAACTAAACAAAGGAGGAATTAATCACAACTATGAACAAATACACAAAACAAAATTAGGGACCACCGTATCACACCAGCGCCCGCCGGCAGCCCGGACGCCGCCGCCGCCGGTGATCACACGGTGGTGGTGCCGCCGCCGATCGGCCGAGCACCACCATTGCCCCCCCTTTTTTTTCTTTTCGTGTATCAATTTTGCAAATCAAAAATCTTTCATCTTTTAATTACGTGATTTAAACGATAAAATAAACTACGCAAAATAACATGCCGATAAACTACGCAAATCAAAAATCTTTCATCTTTTAATTACGTGATGCCATGAAGACTCCGGTCTAAAGGATAATTACACAACCGCCACATAATGTGACACTTATTCGTGTAAGTGGGTCAGTCTAACGTACGCATTCTCCAATACACGTCCACGTACAGTCCAAGTGTCTCTACACTTCGATAGATGAGATCTATCCCTGCCTTTAAAGACAGAAGACATCTAATACGTGCTAGCATGTTCATACTATCAATGCCCTATTTAATAGTACATCAGCCTAGAGACATTTAAGTATCAAATTTATTAAAGTGATTAGAGATCTCATCAACCATAATCGCCTATCATGGTTTCTCTATCACGCTTTAATACTAAGGACGTTATCATATAACAATTCATAATTGGTTATTTAAAAGAACATATATATGACAACAGAAAAGCCATTTAATATATGTATAAACATAAAGAAATAGTTGAAATGATCCGACCCGGTCGGATCCGGTCCAACCCGATTGGG
Source organism: Gentiana straminea (assembly GCA_036785695.1). NCBI lineage: Eukaryota > Viridiplantae > Streptophyta > Magnoliopsida > Gentianales > Gentianaceae > Gentiana > Gentiana straminea. Next base: position 651,020 of record JAVUPR010000444.1, on the reverse strand, counting down.
TTTAGGACACTATTCCAACACACTTTACGGTGTGACAGTCTTATCCGATGATAATCATATAAGGCTGGACCGATTTGATTAAAGTTCTCGATATAATTCCGTGATCGAGAAGTCTTATCGAATCACAAGATGATTATATATGGATTAATCTCAATCCTGATGTGATCACAGACAACTGCTTAGACTAGGGTAGAGTTTGATGTGTTAGTAAGGATCACTTCGTAGTATGTGGTCCAACACTTCTCGTTGGCTCTATTCTGGAATGAGTGAGTAGTCTGTGCTATCACAGATATGGAATTCATTCCTTCCCTTTGGAAGTATACAGACAATTCCCTTATTTGTTAATCCTAGAAACTGATCGATCCGCGGAGTTCATATTACATTAGTTATGAACTAATTGATCACTAGGAGGTTAATGGTAAATAAGGATAAGAGGTTTCGAGAAGGGTCTACGGAGATATCCCGAATCGAAACGAACAGTCTATGGAGGATTTATCCGTATGTAATGATTATATCAGTGGACACCTTATCAACTCATGTTGATTGTAAGCTATCTATATTCGGCATAGTTCAGTATCGGGTTTATGGTGGTGTAATCCCGGAATTAATAGATTGAATATTATTGTTCGGTCTGACGGATAATATTATTTAATTTATTGTAGCTACTGAATATGGGTCCATGGTCCCCGACGTGGCTCCTAACATAGCATATGTTTTCTCGTCGCTTCACCTCAATTAATATTAAATTGTTGGATTGGACTAGTTGGACTAGATAATTAAATACACGGAAAATAAATTTTTCGTGGACTCGGCCCAATGTGATGAAAAATGTGATTTCCAAAATGCGTATTTCCAAATAGGGGCCTATTTCCAAATAGGGTGGGGCGTATTTTGAGTATTATTTAATTAGAGAGAAATTAGTTTTCTTGGATAATTATTTAATATGTGATTTAATCATTTATTTCTTAAGTGATAAATCATGGAATATTAGATAATATATTTATTTATCCTAATTTGTTTGGGATATATATTATATTTATCTTTTATTTAAAATAAGGATTAATCTAATAATTATCTCTTAATTATTAAATCTTTGGAGGACAATGATTACTCTCCTATATAAAGAGAGTTCTCCCAAGTCTTTTGACACAACACATTACACGCATAATTGGGAGGAAAATAGCTTAGAAATTTCGGCTATTGTTCCTAGGGTTCGAGTTTTAGAAAACTTCGGGTTTTCTAAGGTAGCATATCGAGGAGGTCAAGTGGCTTGAAACACCATCCACCTGGTGGTGCTTGGAGACACACGTTGGAAGACTTTGGCTTCTCAACTAGGCTCTCAACTTGTTCTTGACGTTTTGCACCATAAAAAGGTTGGTGATCTAACCCCCTCGTAGGTTAGATTTATTATTTATGTATTTTGATTGTTTAATCTAGATCTTGTACTTTCCGCTGCGTAATCGGGTGGATCCATGATCCATCCGACGATATTACATCCTACAAGGATATGGATACTGCCAAACCTGTACCCACCCGTGCCCATTGCCATCCCTATCCGATACCAATTGTTGGTGCCAGAGAAGGGTAAAACTATAGTTAGGGGTGAATGACTATAGTGGAGTTTCAAAAAAATTCTTATATTTAAAAGCTTTTGGGCAGCGGATAAGTCTCTTCTTTGAATGTTGGTTCAAAGTAGATTAGACTATCACAGATATAATATGCAATGAAATAAAGTGCTGTAAAGTAAAATGCAGAAAGTAAATAGACACAAAGGTTTATAGTGGTTCAGGGTTGTGTAATCCCTTAATCCACTCTTCTCCTGTGATGATTGGAGGAATTCACTATTGTTTTCCCATATACAATAGTTAGATTGTCCTTGGCTACACAAGCTTCACAATCTTCAAGACTATCACTCTCTGGCTACAAAAGCTTCAGTGAATCAGTCTCTATCAATGCTTCTTGAGAACAAATCTTTCTACTGCTATCACAAAGGTTGCAACTTCTTCTCAGATTCCTCTAATTCAATTGCTTCAGTTTGATGTGAATTGGATTCACAGATTTGTGATCAATCTCAGTGCTTGATATGGGATTTGAGTTCTGATTGCTGAGTTGATCTCTAGATGTTTCCTTTAAGTTCAGATAGAAGGCTTTTCAAATTGACAGAGTTTCTACTTTTTTCTTATCAGATTCAATCGTTGTTTTTCCTGTCTATCAATGCCTTCTATTTATAGCCTTGATAATCCTTGATTTGAATTTCCGTCCATTGGCTATTTAATGTGGGGAATAATCGTTGATTTCATTCTTGATTCCCCCTCAATTATATTCTCCTTGATTTTAGTGATCGGATATTCTTCAAACGTATATCATAAAATCCGTCCTTGATTGATTGTGCATTGAATGCTTGATCCTCTGAATCTTCCTTATTTTTCATAATCTAACAAGTGTAGTTCACTTCGCTATCTCTTCACTTGGATGTTACTTGAACGGTTGAGTGTTTTAGATCTTCCTTTACTGCTTCGTTTTTACTCAGCCGATAGACAGTTTATTTTGCCGGTTGAATGCTTTCTTGATTTCTTTGAGTTTACAAGAGTCCTTGTACTTCACTGATCCTTGATATGTGTGAGATCAGTGTACACCATATTTAACAATGAATTTCATCACTTGACTCAACCCCCCGTGGGGAGAGTTCCCAAAATAAGAAGGCTCGTCCCGCCACGCTCGGCTATGAGAGTTCCCAAATAAGATAGCTCAACCCCGGCGTGGGGAGAGTTCCCGAAATAAGAAGGCTCGTCCCGCCACGTTCGGCTAGGAGAGTTCCAAGATAAGATGCCGAGTCGAACTCGGACTTATTAAAGATTCGCTCATCGGTGAGCTCTAAATATGATGCCTAGCTTTATTTTGCTTCAATTTTTGCAGTATTTTGCATGTCGCTTATCGATATTCGCATATCGTCTGTTGCCCCCGAAGTATGATGATTACCTGTGGTCTTCATTATATTTCTAGCAGACTCTGTTATCGATTGTGAGTTTGTTAGCGTTGGTTCTACCGTGGGGCGAGTTCCCGAAATAAGAAGGCTCGTCCCATCACGCTCGGCTAGGAGAGTTCCAAAATATGATGCCGAGTCGAGCTCGGACTTATTAAAGATTTCCCCATCGGTGAGCTCCAAAATAAGATGCCAAGTCGAGCTTGGACTTATTAAAGATTTGCCCATCGGTGAGCTCCAAAATAAGATAGCTTGACCCGCCATGTTCGGTCTTATAGAAGATACACTAAAGGTGACCTCCAAATATGATGCCGATCCGAGCTCGGTCTTAGGGCAAGAGGAGTCCGTAGAGCTCGAATGCCGGCGCTCGATATCTCGAGTCTTTGTGGTGCAATGTGATTGTGATAAAAAAAACATTGCATATATAATAAAGGCTTACAAAGTGTATAAGAATTTCAAATAACGATTGTAAGAACCTGGAGAGCTAAAGAGCTCGACTCAATCCTTGGAGCTCGAGAACTCGCTTCGTGGATAGCTAGATACGATAGATAATTCGCAGCTTTCTTGGGCGCCACAACAGTGTCTTTCCGGTGGCAATCAGACCACCAAACGGACTCCGATCGGTGCGAAATTTGGAGGGATCGTTCTTCCCTCAGTTTTCTTCGATGTGAACGGTGAAATATTTCTTTCGACGGTTCAATCTCCGGGAATAAGCCGCCGACCTAGAAGGAGCTGTCCAGAATTCTACTGCATTTTTTGTGCCCAACAGCAACTTCCTTGTCACGATCAGGTAATCAAACGAACTCCAATCGGTCTGAAATTTTGAGGGATCGTTCGGTCCTAATCACTCTTGAATATGACCGGTGAATTTGTTGTTCCAACTGTTCCATTGGCGGCAAAATTCTTCCGACTGTCTGCTGACAATTAGGTTTCTGCTGCGTTTTCGGGGCTGGCAGTCACTTTCTAGGCAACGGTCGGGCAATCAAACGAACTCTGATTGACCTGTAATTTTGAGGGATTTTTCGTAACTCTTAATAATTGATTCTGACCGCTGCGATTGTTGTTCCAACGGTTAAATCGGCGGAAAAAGGCTGCCGACCTGTCTACTCCCAATTAGGGTTCTGCTGCGTCTTTTGATACAGTAGCAGCTCCTTGGCGACGATCGGGCATCAAGACGGACACCGATCGGCATGAAAGTTTTAGATATTGTTCTTCTCTCTGTATTATTTAATATGACCGGAGGAATTTTGTTCCAACGGTTGAATTGCTGGTAACAGGCCGCCGACCTGAAACTGCTGATTAGGGTTCTGCTGCGTTTCTATAATACAGCAGCAACTTCTTTGCGACGATCGGACAATTAAATGAACTTTGATTGGCCTGAAACTTTTAGGTTGTGTTCGTTCCTGATAATCCTTGATTATGACCGGTGGAATTGTTTTTCCAACTGTTCAATTGGAAGCAATAGGCTGCCGACCTGTCTGCTCCCAATTAGAGTTCTGCTGCGTTTTTGATACAGCAGCAACTTCTTCTTGACGATCGGGCATAAAAACGGACACCGATCGGCATGAAATTTGGAGGGCTTTTTTTCCCCCTTCTTCTTCAATTTGACCGGAGGAATTTTCTTTCCAATGGTTCAAACTCCATAAATTAGCCGCCGATCTCGCTGCGTTTTTGGCCTTATTTTGCCATTAACATGATCACCATCGCTCCTTGATCCATCACCGATAGAAGACCCTCCTTCTAGCGCCAATGACGATGCTGGACTTTGTCGTGTTTCGGGTCAATTTAATCTAGGGATGATTGAATCGAGGATGATTTTAGACTGAGCCTGAGAGTCTCTCTCAGGTTGCCTACGTATCCTGTATTTGTCCAGGAATCAAGTCATACGTAGTTCCTGGAAGTGTATATTTATAGGGAGTTCATTAACCTAACCCTAAACCATGTCGGTTTGGGTAAAATACAGTATTAGCCCTTTGGGCTTTTACCAGCTTATATGGGCTTTACCCACTTATGCAAGTAACCACTTGGATAATGGGCCTGCGTGTTCAGAGTGGACTTTGTCCGCACCCCGAGCTTTCCGACTTGCGGTATCGAGATGGGCCCATCGTCTCGGTTCTCTAATCATGTCGGTTGTCGATGTCTCAACTCGTAATTCGACCCTTGGACTATCACTTATTCTTGTTTCAGGAGGACCCTCTCGTGACGCCACGTAGAGGTGCGATATTCGGTATCGTCAAACACATCTAATTTGGGCCATTACAAATATTATTTAAAAAAAGGCTAATTCGATATATATATATATATATATATATATATATATATATATATATATATATATATATATATATATATATATATATATATATATATTATATTATTATTATTATTATTTTATTTTATTTTTTTGAATGAAGCCTAATTCGATATTGACGTTGCCATTTTATATTTTCGTTTTTACTCCAGAAACGAAAGCTTTTATTAATAAAAGAGAGATTTACAGCGAAAGCTTTTATTAATGAAAGAGATTTACAACAAAAGCTAGCCATACTTAGACTAAAACGCAGCCTAACGCCGCACAGCAACGCGGCCTAACGCCGCACTAACAACACAGGACTAAACAATAACAACACAGCCAAGTAATAAATTGAAAAGAGGGTGCTGAACCAAAGAAAATTCTCGCAAAGTAGTTCAGAACACATATGGATCCTCAAATAACAATCTATTACCCGACAAACATAAACAAACGACACTAAAAAAACGAAACAGAAGCAACTAAAACAGAGCACACACACACACACACAAAAAAAAAAAAAAAAACTGTCTTCCATAATTAATGGAGCAAGATTCTTACCGTACCATTCTACGTGTTAGGCACAATTTTCGCGCCTTATCAAGAGAGAGCTAGAGAGCAGATAATCCTGTGAGATTCTCATGTGCCATCAGATAATCAAAGATAAGCTTTAACATGTGAATGTGTGTTCGATTAACCCAAATGATTTTTTTTCTAATATAAATCTTTTTCTTTCATAAAGATATCTAATTATAATAAATAGGATGTCGTTATTTTTTCTCTATTTTTCTTTCAAAAATATATATCTCTTAATTAATATATCAGTTATATATAATAATATAATATATTTCCTAAACTCTAATCACCTTTCGCGTTTTCAATCTTCAGCACCTCATCGCTATATCACACACTAGTTCACAACACATGATATGCACCCGGCCAAAATATAATATACATGATTTTGTATAGTAATCCATAAACTTAATTTTAATTTTATAGTAAATTAAAAATTCAACCGATTGAAGAAGAAATAGTTTATATATTCTTGTCATTTCTTTCTGGTTGATGTTCTGATATATCAGAAAAAATTAAAAATTTAAGCATCCCATGGAGGAGAAAGTGAAGGTCTTCTGAATTATTCTGTATCTTCTTTTCTTTTCTGTAACGCCCCCAGACCCCGAGCATGATAGCGTTAAATGAGTCATAAATGTCCGGTCAACTGCTTAGACCGCCGTCCTCGCTTGGTCTAAAAGGGCTAACCCGAGTTGACAAGACCTTTATGTCTCACACTTATATGGGGGTGATCATTCTACTATTTTTTCCTGTGGGACATTACATTCTCCCCCCTTATAAGGGACGGCGTCCTCGCCAGGACGGTCGAGACTGTTCCCGGATCGTCCCTACCAGAGGTAACTAGAGGCCATCCTTACACCGTCTTCTTGTGGGCATGATAGCGTTAAATGAGTCATAAATGTCCGGTCAACTGCTTAGACCGCCGTCCTCGCTTGGTCGAAAAGGGCTAACCCGAGTTGACAAGACCTTTATGTCTCACACTTATATGGGGGTGATCATTCTACTATTTTTCCTATGTGGGACATTACATTCTCCCCCCCTTATAAGGGACTGGCGTCCTTGCCAGGACGGTCGAGACTGTTCCCGGATCGTCCCTACCAGAGGTAACTAGAGGCCATCCTTACACCGTCTTCTTGTACGGTGCAGCGCACGTTCCGTCTGATAGTCGGCTCCAATACCATTCTGTAACGCCCCCGGGACCCGGGCCCCAGTAGCGTTAAATGAGTCATAAATGTCCGGTCAACTGCTTAGACCGCCGTCCTCGCTTGGTCTAAAAGGGCTAACCCGAGTTGACAAGACCTTTATGTCTCACACTTATATGGGGGTGATCATTCTACTATTTTTCCTATGTGGGACATTACATTTTCGATAAAGATTAGTTGAGCATTTCATTTCATAAATGAGGATTAAAAATTCTAGATCTAGTGATAATTATTTGGAAGCTTTGAATTTTAATCACTACAAGAAAAACAGTTTTTTGCAAAATAAGTGTTGCTATATCCTTACTTTTAGCCACATGAGCGTGGCAAAAGAGTCTAACCAAGTGCAATTAGCCACACTTTTTTAGTGTATGTGGCAAAAACTAGTGTAGCAATAAAGTATTTTTTTTGTAGTGAATCTTTTTTTTTTTTGCTAAAGAAAATTTTATCTTCATTACTAAAAAGTGAGTTATTATTCTGTAATTTTTGTTTGTTTTTTTTTTTGGTAATTAAAGTATTTTATAATTTATACGTAAGTGACATCTCATTTTTAGCTATTGTAACAAGTAATTGATGATTAATAAGAGATTTGTAACGTCCCGTTCCCGGACACCGAGTCCTTATCCGGAAAAAGAACGTTCGGCACGTATAAAATAAAAATAAATCCACTTTATACGTAAGCTCCTACTACGTCGTATCAAAAATAAGCAAACGGAAGCAAAAGACTCGGATATGAAAATTCCAAACATCCAAGAATAGAAACAAGAAATCTAAAGGTGGAAATGTAATTTATTACATTCAAGGAAAAATACGATATCCAAAAGAAACGTACGATATTCTCAAAAGAAACGTAAAAGTACTACAAGTCTCGAAAGACCAAAAGTCTAACACTGTCTAATGAAGAATAATAAAAGAATAAAAGTAAAGTCTTCAATGAGGCGTCTTCAAACATCATCATCGAACTCCTCCTCGTAAACATAATTCACCTGTTCATCTTCTCACCCCAAACACACAGAAAACATGCATTTGAGATAAGTACAACGTACTTAGCAAGAAAGAGAAGCTATGACAATAATTACAATTTATAAAGAAAAGATATTCAAAAGTTTAGTTGTTTATGTGTGACCGACTCAATCTAAAGTTCATTTCATGTCCATCAACACGAACTGACTAAACGTTTCTACTTAACTTATCTATGTTACAACCGCACTCAAAGGCACTACGCGTATCCACTTTTGGGACACTCTTGGCAACATATTAGTGGATCACACCAATATCCACGAAGTCTAGAATAGGTAGACTCCGATAGTATGCGCGTCTCAGTGGAGTCCCTCCGTACTTAGGGTTTTTTGACCTACGGAGTTCTTCCACCTTTATAGGTAGCACACACATCGCGATATAGACTGGTGTCTATCCAAGAGAGACATGTTGTTTAATCTTTTACTAGTCAAGTACGTATTTATTAAAATGATTAACTAACCACCTAAGTGTTTTCAATTAATCTCCCTCACAAATACTACTCTCTTCCTAGACCACTAGACACGGACAAGGCCTAGCAATTACACAGACATTGATGAATACTAATTCATCAAAGCACAAGCCTATCATGCTCTTCCGACGGATCCGAACTTCAACTCACTTTAAGAGTACATTCGGTGTTTTAACTGAACGAATCAGAAGCTCAATTCAGGCTTGTTTAGGTTTAAACAATGTTAACATATCATAATTAAGGGTTTAAAACTCAACCATATAACTCAAACAACATTTTTGTAAAAACAGGGGGCAATGCGTGCACATTAACTGGAATGCGTACGCATTCCTAAGCTGAAAACCTGCGGAAAACTTTCTGTCCAAACAATGCGTGCGCATTGCCTACAATGCGTACGCATTACCTGACCAGAACTCCTCCTAAAACTCTCTGTTTGATCAATGCGTGCGCATTCCAATGAATGCGTGCGCATTCCAATGAATGCGTGCGCATTCCAATGAATGCGTGCGCATTCCAATGAATGCGTACGCATTCAGCAACCGAAACCAAACCTTAACTCTCTGTTCAAGGAATGCGTGCGCATTCTTATGAATGCGTACGCATTCAGCGTCCAGAAGCCAAAACCTGCAAACCAGATACAGGAATGCGTGCGCATTGCCTACAATGCGTACGCATTCTGCCTGCTGCCCTAAATTTCTGATTTCGATCTTAAACGATTTCTAATCCGTTTCTAACCCAATTCACATCGATTTCAACACTGTAAACGTAGATAAACATATCTAACCATACCATAGCATCTATGATCCTTTGATCAACGAAAAACGTATCTTTCTACCATTGAAACGTCTTAAATTATGATCTAAACCCTATAAACGATAATTGAGATCATAGGAAGAGCCTCTTACCTATTTGCAGCCAAAAACCAGATTCAAAGCCTCCAAAAGTCTGCTGCACTTCCCACAAACTGGTATCCAAACGGTGCTCTCCTCACGACTGTTCCGAATCTCTCGTCCGATCTGAAAACGGTTAAGCTTTGCTTCAAAATTCTGAAAAACTAACCAAGCCCTAATTCTTCCTCTTGATTGCGCAGAGAAGAGGGACGTGAACTGATTTTCTGATTTAATCTAGGTTATGGGATTGTTGTGTGTAAATTTTTCCTTAAATACCAATTCCCAAATTAAATCTATTTTCCTTATTTGCCCTTAATTACCAAATAATCAGATTTTCCTCCTTAATTAAACATACATAATTCGAAAATCACATATAAGTAATTAATGAAATACTTAACTCCAATAAAAGAAAGAAATAATAATATTTCGTTTTCACAAAATGACACGTCTGCCATTTCCCGAAAATCGGAATATTACATTCCTCCCCCCTTAAAAGGAGTTTCATCCTCGAAACTAGAACATACCTGGTAGATCCACAAACTCTTGGAATTCACTGATCATATCATCTTCAGCTTCCCAAGTTGCCTCCTCGGGTGAATGATTGCTCCACTGAACCAAAACCAATGGGATCATCCGTCTCTTAATCATCTTTTCCTTCCGGTCCAAAATCCTTATCGGTCTCTCATCATAAGCAAGATTGTCCCGTAGAATTTCCGGATCAATTGTAGTTTCAACATCATTCCTCGTCAGACACTTCTTCAACATCGAAACGTGGAACACACTATGAACCATTGACATCGATTCCGGTAACTTAAGCTTGTAAGCCAACGGTCCAATCCTTTCCAGAATTTCAAATGGTCCAACATACCTTGGACTAAGCTTTCCCTTTTGTCCAAAGCGTTTCACTCCCTTCATCGGTGAAGCTCGTAGATACACTCTATCACCGACTTCAAACTCAAGCGGTCTTCTTCTAACGTCTGCCCAACTTTTCTGCCTGTCTTGAGCTGCCTTCAGATTCTTTTTAACCAACTGAACCCTTTCCCTAGCTTGCTCAACCATTTCCGGCCCTGTGATCTGTCTTTCCCCGACTTCATCCCAAAACAGCGGCGTTCGACATCTTCTCCCATACAAAGCTTCGAACGGTGGCATGCCTATGCTTGCATGATAACTGTTGTTGTAGGCAAACTCTGCTACCGGTAGGTAATCATCCCATGATCCACCTACTTCCAAAACACAAGCTCTTAGCATGTCCTCGAGTGTTTGGATGGTCCTCTCAGATTGTCCATCTGTCTGAGGATGAAAAGCCGTACTCAAATCCAACTTGGTTCCAAAAGCTTCTTGTAAACTCTTCCAAAACCGACTGACGAACCTCGAGTCACGATCCAAAACTATCGAGATAGGAACTCCGTGCAACTTCACTATATCATCCGTGTATCTTCTTCAAAGGCATATCAACCTTATACGTTTTGTCATCTTTACTTGAAATCGGGTTATAATATATCAACCTTATACGGTAACTAGGCCCAAGTATAGGTGCAAGGTCGATTTGGTCAATACAAACAATCCACAATTACCCAAATCGCACGACACGACACAACGTAATTAACCTCCCCGACACTAAGGATGCCGATATTAATCGTACACCTCGTCTAGGCAACATTCCTATGGTTAGGCGTACTTATACTTCCTAAACGATTACTCAAGCTCTCGTCCAACTAGCAATTACCAAGTTATAGTCTCATGCTAGTTTACGACCTACGTATAACAAGGTGCGCGCAATTCCCTAATATAAACCTACCTAGATATTGCTGAACGTCCGTGAAGAGCAATTCATAAGCCTACCTAAGAGTTTTATATCGGTATTTCCTTTTTACACGTTTTAATTAAACTAAGCGAGTAACGTAGCCATAGCCATACCTACTGAGATAATAAATTCTATTAAGTTAACCTAACCATAAAGACGTGGCTATTTAACGGATAAAACAGGGCTCGGTCGACCGAATAGGTGGGCTCGGTCGACCGAGTGAACTCATTCGGTCACCCGAATCAATTTCGTCCCCAGATTACATCCCTGAACATATCTCTCAGCGTTTCATCATACGTAACGTATTAAACAAGAATTCGCACGTATTCATATAAACTAACACGGATACGCATTAATTAAATCAAGTAGATTCATGAATAAATACTAAGTGTATGACGTAGGTTATGGGATCCTCATAGACAAGGTATCGCCACCTCCCTAACGTCATAGCCTAGATCTACATCATCTAGCTATGAATTAACTAACTCAAACAATAAAGCATAATTGGGAGGGATTAATTACTTAAAAGAAAAGAAACAGAAAATAAAGGCTTACATAATTTGCAGCCCTTAAACTCTGGAAACCTTCAAATTATTCTACATTGTATCAAAGCTATGAATAGAGTGATTTTATTGAATGATATTCTAAGGTATTCAGGGTGTGTATTACAATTCTCGTAGCTGCTTGCTTATATAGAGGTTTTTGCCGACTTAGGGTGGTTCTAGAAGATAAGCACGATATAAGCCGGAAACCGCCCCGAAGCTGACACTCGGTCAACCGAGAGCCGACACTCGGTCGACCGAAGCTATAGCTCGGTCGACCGAACCTAACATTTGCACACGTTAATCGTTTTTCTCGTCTATCTTGCTCCCCACTCCACGCTTGCGTGTTGATCGATTTCTCTAATTTATCTCTTGATTAATGCTCCGATTTTCTTCATTATTATCTTGAGATCCATTGATTGAATGACATTAATCCTCTCGATTTGTCGTGATCTACAAAATCGCATTTATCGCACAATAAATCGGCTTTTAATAATGAAAACGGCTAAATACCAAATATCATATTAATAATCACTTAACATTAAATAATAAATATAAACATGTGATTTAATATGAAATATATATTATTAATCTCGATTTAAGGTCAACGTTGATGACTTTTACGGGTATAATTTGACCGTCATCAACTACCCCCACTTAGACTTTGATCGTCCCGAACAAAGCATCAATAGGTCATTCCCCAAGACAACATTTTCTATGGTCAAATCATACTTACACAAGACACTCAAGTCAACTCATACTAGTCATGCTCATAAGATATCCATTATTCACTACTGACTATGAATCGAAGTGATGTGTGCATGTGCATTTAGTTTTATATATTCGTGGCAAGATCAGAGTTTATGCTAACTTCGCAATCTCAGCCTACCAACCTCAGCATTCATACTTCTTATGCCTCGCAATGGTTAAAGCACTAGAACAATAAGCATGAGCGTATCTATAGAGTTTTTGGACTTGGAGACCGAGTACTACTCAAAGCCTCTTAAAGAGTTGAATATTCTTTTCATATCTTCATATTTTTCAAATACTATCAATCTCAAGGAAGAAAACTTTTTAGAGTATCCCCCTATCTTAGATCAAATATTAGCATCGAATATTACCACAAGCGCGGGGCTACTTTGGTAATGTTACTACAAGCCCAGTGTTTTAACGCATTGTCAAACACAGGTACGTCTCAAGCTTATTACTCTGCTTTTGTTGGCTAAAAGATAAGAATGCATCCAGCAGATAGATATTGATACTAAGTTTACATAACCAATCATCTATGCAATGTACACATAATTTCTTCAGTTATTATAATTTGCGTGGTATACTCGATTCACAGATTGAGTAATTGAATAATAAATAACTACTTGCAAAAACGGGCATGAATATCCTTAAATCTACTTAACATAAGTATAAAATGATCACGTACTCATGCAACTTGGTTTATTTCCTATCAATTCTTGGCTAGGAACTCACAATTCTAAGGGTACGAGATAAATAATATGGTATTTATTCATTTTTCAATTTTTCAATTTTGTACCGTTTCATTCAATTTTCCATTATAACATAACATGGCTAAGTCTCCTACCCCCCCACTTAAACGTGGCATTGTCCTCAATGACAAAAATAAATGAGAAGTTAGGAAAAAGACTTAGCTCTGGAAACGGCTCTCAAGTAAAGGAAAAAGATCGGAGTCAATTTCAGCACGTTGTGGAGAAGCAAGTGAAACCCTGTATAAGCAGACAAACTCCACGAAACCGTTAATAACACCATGTCTATGGAAGTTATAGAATAATGTGGCAGTAATTAGGTATGAATACCGAAAAACATTTTAAGCCACTTTATTTTATACAACCAAAGACAAGAAAAATACTAAATAGAAAGAAAAATAAACAAGCAACTAAAGATGGTGGTCTTCATCTACAACCTCCACCGCCTAAATATTCTTAAAACCGGGTGGAGAAGACAAAGATCAAAAGCATTACCCGACGTGGGAAAACACGAGGGTGACTCGATCGAAAAGGTATTCAATCCAGGAAAAGAGAAACTTGGTAAGGTATAACAGATTGAATGCGACCTATTGGCTAAAGATAAAATCAAATACTTAGCGCAGAAACTTCTCGCTTGCATTGGATATCAACAACTTAGGGAGATGTAGCTACTCCTCGAAATTACTAATAACCCAATGTATCACGTAAAAGTCATAACCGTCATCAACAGGGTCGGATCGGTGTGATAGTTCAGAACAAAACTTATCATCTAGAAATGCCGGAATAGACGGAAAAAATGTGAAATTTAAAACTTCCGGTAGAAAGATAAGTTGTACTTTGATCGAACCAAAAACCTTTAAAATCTAGCTAGGTTCAGAGCTACACTTCCCCCAACTAGGATCATGAAAATCAAAATGATAAAAGATAATCATTAAAGCTTAGCAATATTTCAAATTCCGCAACACAAAGGTATTTTGTAAACAAAATGGAGGTTGAGATTATGATGGGTTTAGAAAAAGATACACATAAGGTTGGGAAGAAAAGATAAAGGATGGGTAAGAAATTGTGTTTTTGGGTGGGTTGAAAATGGTTAAGGCATCGAGATTGGGTGGGAGAGTGAAACGGATGGAAAGAAAGAGAGGCGATGAAAGAATGGTTAGAAATGTGAACTGTTGGGGTAGATTGGTGAGAGGATCGAAAAGGTTGAAGGGTGAAAAGGTATAAATGAAAGGATACGGGTAGTTGCAGAATGAATTGCGCACCACTTTGAATTTTCACTTGCATCACCATTCTAAAAGATTTTAGAAGTTGACCAAAATTGTTCTTGTTCACACCAATCATTCTCTGTTACATTTTCAGTAACTCTCAAGCTCTCTTAATGCTTCCATCTTAAGGTTGTTTGCTAAATTTCCTTTTCTTTAGCAATTTCTCGACTCTCCTAAGAAACTCTAATTCACGTGGCCTATATTGAGTAAAAAAGTTTTGCACATCCTTAGCCCAATGGCCATCGGAACATGGCAAAATAAAAAACCTCAACATATTTCACGTTACTCTTATTGGACTCAAAGAAAACAAAACCTAAAATCCTAAAAAGAAATCCTAAGGGTTTTAAAGAAGTAGTTCTGAGTTTAAAGTCCTCAGCTCGACTTTCCAAAGGTTATCCTTGTCAGTTATCATTCTTGGATCGCCAGACTTTGACCCTCTGAGCACTATTAGAGGTGGGCTTGTTGCTTTTGCGGATTAATACCCTTCCCTTGGTTGTGAGACCTAGGAAACGACATTTATCCATACCATTTATCCAAAGCTCTTACCTCGGCTCTCGTTTTAGGAATTAGTGAATTTGGTTAGAATTACGGTTTTGGCCTTGACAATAAGAAACAATGAATCAAAGTACTCCGAATAAGGTCGGTTATGTAGGCAAGCCTACGCCGTCTTATTCGTTGGAACATATGTGACAGTTCAGGCCAATCCGTCAAGATTAAGCCCCGTTTAGCCCGAAGGCTTATCGGCTATGCTAAGTCTTGTGGAACTAGCTCGTAACGTACATCACATGTGGAGGGGAGTCGATTGAGCCGAGGCTCGGTTAAACTCGCCCGGCCATGGTTAGACCATTTCCGAACCAATGTACTAAGAGTCTCCGATTTCTAAATTGTCACCCAAAGCGTAATCTCGTTTCTGTTTAAGGTGGGTTCACCGAGAAGCCATCACCATAAAACTCAACGAAAGTAGAAGTTGGTGTTCTCTCAAAACTCAACATCTTCTTTAGATTGTGAATGCTTAAACTACACAATTTGTTGCTCCCATGGCCAGTAGAAGCAATTTCATGCATAGGACCATGAGATTCTAATAGAACTACGAGGAACTCTTTATTCACTGCTTCCTTCAACTACTGCATGTTTCCCTACACCCTCTAGACGAGACAGATTTGGGGCAAAACCTTCGACACTAATAAAATTAATCTTACAAACCAACTCCGGGCTAAGATTTATACTAAGGTTCGTGTATAGGCTAACTTATGCTCAAAAAACCAAAAGGTAGTAAAACATAAGCAAAAAAGGTAGTACCTTGCCTTCAACATTGTACCATGAAGAATTTAAGCCTTTAAATTTTTTTTTCCGGAGCCATCTTGGTGCTTTAAAGGTATTGCTTCCATCGCCTTTCCCATCGTAGAGTAGTAATTCCGCATGTTTGCTGGGTTATTTTCTCAGCGCCCTTGAAAAATTACTGACTCAGATTATTGCTTCCCTGGTTTCTGCAAACAGAAGAAAAACAAAACAGACCGTAGACTGATTTTAACATGGTCTCCCATGCTGCTATCAGACTTACGGATTAAACATACGGGGATAAACAGACACGCGAAATTCCAGACTCGAAAACACAAATCAGAAACCATGTAAACAGAACAGAACAAAACAAAACAAAACAAAACAAAAATTCTAAATTCTCGGTCGACCGAATGAGGTCTCTCGGTCGACCGAATAAATATTTTTTATTTTTTAATTTTTTTTTTAAATAAATTTTTTTTTTTTTTTAAGAATCTGGAATTTTCAGACAGAGCAGACAACCAGAGGGACTCAAAAACGTAAAAATAGACTCTAAAACAGAAAACTTGACATGAATAAGAAAATTATTTATATATAAAATTGACCGTTGGTTCCCCGGCAACGGCGCCAAAAACTTGATGACGTGGTCAATCAGGTTATAATATACTTGACCACCATAAACCAATACTAGCAAGAGGACTAGGCCCATCGTAGTATAGCTATAGTGAATCAAGGTCGATCCCACAGGGAACCAATTGTGGATCATCTTATATACAAACAATTAATGAAACACGTCAAGGACATAGAGGCGGTCTACGACCAACATAAAACAAGAAAAGTAAAATTGACACGACACGACACAACGTAATTAACCTCCCCAATTATAGTCTTTATCGTTTGGACCTAGATAATTTATATAATAAACTGAACTTATTAACTGTCAATCCGTTTGTATCTATCTTAGATGGGCTACGGGAGTCATCCTCTTTAACTTGACTTAGTACCGGTTAGGTTACTAGATCACTGTGTTATTGTTATGTGACTTCGCTTTTTAAGGCCTCCATCTCATATAACTCACACGCTTACGACACTAAGGATGCCGATATTAATCGTACACCTCGTCTAGGCAACATTCCTATGGTTAGGCGTACTTATACTTCCTAAACGATTACTCAAGCTCTCGTCCAACTAGCAATTACCAAGTTATAGTCTCATGCTAGTTTACGACCTACGTATAACAAGGTGCGCGCAATTCCCTAATATAAACCTACCTAGATATTCTTTGAACGTCCGTGAAGAGCAATTCATAAGCCTACCTAAGAGTTTTATATCGGTATTTCCTTTTTACACGTTTTAATTAAACTAAGCGAGTAACGTAGCCATAGCCATACCTACTGAGATAATAAATTCTATTAAGTTAACCTAACCATAAAGACGTGGCTATTTAACGGATAAAACAGGGCTCGGTCGACCGAATAGGTGGGCTCGGTCGACCGAGTGAACTCATTCGGTCACCCGAATCAATTTCATCCCCAGATTACATCCCTGAACATATCTCTCAGCGTTTCATCATACGTAACGTATTAAACGAAGTAATTCGCACAGTATTCATATAAACTAACACAGATACGCATTAATTAAATCAAGTAGATTCATGAATAAATACTAAGTGTATGACGTAGGTTATGGGATCCTCATAGACAAGGTATCGCCACCTCCCTAACGTCATAGCCTAGATCTACATCATCTAGCTATGAATTAACTAACTCAAACAATAAAGCATAATTGGGAGGGATTAATTACTTAAAAGAAAAGAAACAGAAAATAAAGGCTTACATAATTTGCAGCCCTTAAACTCTGGAAACCTTCAAATTATTCTACATTGTATCAAAGCTATGAATAGAGTGATTTTATTGAATGATATTCTAAGGTATTCGGGGTGTGTATTACAATTCTCGTAGCTGCTTGCTTATATAGAGGTTTTTGCCGACTTAGGGTGGTTCTAGAAGATAAGCACGATATAAGCCGGAAACCGCCCCGAAGCTGACACTCGGTCAACCGAGAGCTGACACTCGGTCGACCGAAGCTATAGGCTCGGTCGACCGAACCTAACATTTGCACACGTTAATCGTTTTTCTCGTCTATCTTGCTCCCCACTCCACGCTTGCGTGTTGATCTGATTTCTCTAATTTATCTCTTGATTAATGCTCCGATTTTCTTCCTTATTATCTTGAGATCCATTGATTGAATGACATTAATCCTCTCGATTTGTCGTGATCTACAAAATCAGCATTTATCGCACAATAAATCGGCTTTTAATAATGAAAACGGCTAAATACCAAATATCATATTAATAATCACTTAACATTAAATAATAAATATAAACATGTGATTTAATATGAAATATATATTATTAATCTCGATTTAAGGTCAACGTTGATGACTTTTACGGGTATAATTTGACCGTCATCAATCGCATCATATCCTCCCTTAGTCTTCGGTAAACCGGTGATGAAATCCATCATGATCTTATCCCATTTCCATTCAGGGATATCCAAGGACTTAAGCATTCCTCCCGGTCTTCTATGTTCTGCTTTAACCTTCTGGCAAGTATCACACTATGCAACAAACTTAGCTATTTCCAACTTCATCGAGGCCCACCAAAACCTTTCTTTCAAGTCCCGATACATCTTAGTAGCACCAGGATGAACTGTAAAAGCAATCCTGTGTGCCTCTTCCATAACTCTCTGTCTTAAGTTGCCAACATTAAGCACACACAAACGATCCTGGTACCAAAGGTTTCCATTCTTATCCAAGACATAACCCACTGTAGGTTTCTCTCTAGCAACTCGCTTCAAATCAACCAAAGCTGGATCTTCATCTTGCTTCTCCCGAATATCATCCATCAATTCCGATCTTGCTAACAACGGCGCCACAAACTGTCGATCCTCAATCTGATCAAACCTGCTGATTTCCAGCCCATCTAACCTTTCTGCCACATCTTCGACGCTTGAAACTGCAAACACTGGTTTCCTGCTCAAAGCATCAGCCACTACATTGGCTTTGCCTGGATGGTACTGAATATCCAAATCATAGTCCTTCATGAACTTTAGCCATCTTCTCTGTCTCATGTTCAAATTCTCTTGAGTGAAGAAATACTTTAAACTTTTGTGGTCGGTGAAGATCCTTGCTTTAACTCCATATAAGTAGTGCCTCCAAGTCTTTAAGGCAAACACTACCGCTGCCAACTCTAAGTCGTGTGTCGGGTAGTTCTTCTCATGCACCTTCAACTGCCTAGATGCATAAGCAATCACTTTCCCTCCTTGCATCAAAACACAACCTAAACCCTGTCCCGAAGCATCCGTGTAGACGTCGTAGTTATCAAAGATCTCTGGAACTGCCAAAACTGGGGCTGTAGTCAACTTCTTTTTCAATGTCTGAAAAGCTATTTCACACTCTCTAGTCCATTCAAACTACATTCTTCTGTGTAAGTTTAGTGAGTGAAGTAGTTATCTTTGAAAAGTCTTGCACAAACTTCCTATAGTAGCCAGCCAATCCAAGAAAACTTCTTACTTCTAAAATGATGGTAGGTCTAGGCCAATTCTCAACTGCCTCAATCTTGGCGGGATCAACTTGAATACCATCCCCAGAAACGACGTGACCCAAGTAACTGACTTGTTTCAACCAAAAGTCACACTTAGAGAACTTAGCAAACAACCGACTCTTCTTCAAAGTATCCAACACTATCCTTAAGTGTTCCTCATGTTCTTTCTCATCCTTAGAGTATACTAGGATGTCGTCTATGAACACTATCACAAACTTATCTAAGTATGGCATGAAAACACGCTGCATTAAATCCATAAATGCAGATAGAGCATTAGTGAGTCCAAAAGGCATGACTAAGAACTCATAATATCCATACCTCGTACTGAAAGCCGTCTTCGGTATATCTGCCACCTTAATCTTCAACTGATGATAACCGGACCTAAGATCAATCTTAGAGAACACTTTCTTGCCTTGCAACTGGTTAAACAAATCATCTATCCTCGGTAAGGGGTACTTATTCTTGATGGTAAGGTTATTCAGCGCTCTGTAATCGATACACATCCTCATGCTACCATCCTTCTTCTTCACGAACAAAACAGGGGCTCCCCAAGGTGAAGTACTGGGCTGAATTATGTTCCTCTCAAGCATATCCTTAAGTTGGGCCTTCAACTCTTTTAATTCAGCCGGTTTCATTCTATAGGGTGCCTTGGCAATTGGTGCCGCTCCTGGTATCAACTTGATCTCAAACTCGATTTCCCTATCCAACATGTTTCCCGGTAACTCTTCTGGAAACACCTCAGGATACTCTCTCACTACCGGAGTTTCTTCTAGCTTGGGCTTCAATTGTTCCACATCCACTGCGTACAACAAGTAGCCTTCACAACCCTTCTTACAAGCTCTAATTGCCTTAACCGCTGAAATTATCGGATGTCGCTTCTTACTCGGCTTGTACACATTACCCTGATACGTCTTATCTGATTTCCCGGGTACTTTAAAGGTCACTTTCTTCTCTCTACAATCAAAGTGGACAAAATTCTCGGATAGCCAATCTATTCCAAGAATCACATCAAAGTCTGAAAAGTCTAAAACTGTGAAGTCACTCTTGCATCGATAAGGTCCAACTCGAACTTCCACTTGAGGTATCATCATAGTTACCTTTGTTACCTTTTCTAATGGTGTAGTTATCTCCAGAGTGTTTCTTAAAGGTTCCGAAGGTAAACTCAACTTCTTAGCTACCTTGGTCGACACAAAGGTGTTAGACGCTCCCGTATCAAACAAAGCTATGACCACTAGATTATCTAACATTATCGTACCTAAGGTGCATATTCATTCATTTAAATAAAATTACGGCATGAATAAACGTGCTATAAAAATATCTGAATAAAATAAACAACAACAATAAGGTACCTGAGATAAGATCGTCCTCTGCTTCTGCATCTCTAGCGTCAACGGCAAAAACTCGGACTGGTCGACTTGGGCCGCTTCTACCGTTTCCTTGGCTTGAACTGCCCTGTTTTATCTGTTTTGACACGCTCTAGAAAAGTGTCCTGGTGTTCGGTAAAAACTAGTTTTACAATTTATAAACCGAAACACCCCAAGTATAAGGTTCGTAGTATAGGGTGTCAACGGGTCGTCCTAAGGGAGTGGAATGTTTATCGGATTAACGTGCAGCTATTCTATCGATTATGTCACAAAGTATTATCTAAAACTAAGGTCTATACTAACTATAATATAAAAAACGATGAGTAAAACTAAACTAAAACAGGAAACAGGAAAATTCGACTATGGACGGGCGTTCACCAAGGGTGGACGGGCGTCCGATAACACATTGGAAACAGAAAATATGCAGAAAAACAGTATGTAAAAACTAGGGTTTTAGAAAAACAACTAAACGAAGCAATCAAAGTCGATACGAGCGATTTGGTTTATCAAATAATAAAAAGGAACGGCAAGGCAACGGGAATCCGCCGATCAACCAACCCAACCCCAACTAGATGGCAAGTTAAAGATACGATTTTTAGTAATGATCTATCACGAACTCGATAAAATTTCCTTAAACGAATTCTAGGGTTTCGTTATCTTTTTCAAGCAAAACTAAACGGCATGCATAACAAGATCATTAGATCGTCTCCAAAACTCTACTCAATTAATCATAAATGATCTCTCGAATTACAACTAATTGCATCAATTGAAATAAACCAAAGCTTGAACAATATTCTCATATAAATTCAAAGCATAAAAGTAGTTTTATCAATCTTTCGATTCAAACAAAATGTAGACAATATAAAACGATATTCAATTGACGAAAAACCATAACTTAACTCACTAAAAATACAGCAGAAATCTCTCTAGTTGGTGTTGATGTTGATCGGTTTCATCCGTTGTCCCACCGCGAATTGCTTAGCCAACAATCATGTTGGTGATCATGATTGTTGGGATGGAAGAGTTCATCTTCTTGCTTTCTCTATAGGATATGCGGCTGCTGGGGTTTGTTGTGAGTGAATAATGCGTATGAGATGTCTCCTAGGGTTTAATACACGCTGCTATTTATAGAATTTTAAGGCGGCTAGGGTTAAGTCGGCCGGCGGACGCCCGTCCGGTTTGGTGGACGCCCGTCCACTAGATCTTGACTTTGCTCCAGACGTCCGTCCATGCTGCGTCCAAACTCTCTGTATGTGATTTCCTCTCCTGGACGCTCGTCCATATATCAGACGCCCGTCCAGTCTGGACCTTTCTTCTTTGAATCGAATAAACCTCCTGGACGCCCGTCCGATGCTTCAAACGCCCGTCCACTGGACGGATGCAATGGACGCCAGTTCAGCCATGTAGACCTTCATGCAAATCTCAAACTTGCATCTTTCTCCTTCCTCTAATCTCCAATTATGCATCTTTTCAGCTCCTTCAACAACATGCAAGCATACCTACAAGGCGATAGAAACGAGCAAAGTGTAAAATCGTACAAAAACACATAAAAACTACGTAAACAACTCGATTCTTCACTTTTAAACGTTTCAAACTCCATTCTCTCAATCTATCCTTTTAGCAAGTGATTTTCTATATAAAAAAAAAAACACTAAAACACGGAAGATATTGTAACGGAATAACTCGATATAAACTACAAAATTAGTCGTAAACAACTCCCCCACACTTAGACTTTTGTTCGTCCCGAACAAAACAATCAAAACTAGCTCACTTTCATGCAATCCACATAGATCCCTAACTCACGTAACAAAAGATACAACAACTATAGCAAGTGATACCAACATAGAGATAGATTCTGTGCGTGTGTGACAAGCCCTTTTCAATCTTCACAATCCTCTCAAACAAGTATCTTCTCAAATAATTTCAATGACTATCCTAGGTATAGGCAGTAATCGTTCCACACAAAGTCTTCCCGCGCACTTAGTAGGATAATCCCTACAGCATATCATTCGGTTTATACTGGGTATAAATTCAACGATAACAAAGTCTTTAATTTTTTTCTCACTTCCTTTTTTCTTCTTTGACGCACATCAAGATGAGCTCTTACCCGTCATAGTAGAATAGGATGTTTCGAGATAACACCCTACCTTACTCAAATCATAGGGTAGCTTTTCCTGACTGTCGTGAGCTTTTGGTCATCATAGTGGAATATGACATTTCGAGATAACGCCCTACCGCACTCCAATCATCGACCAGCTTTCGACACACCCATTTATTTATTATTAACTCAACTTTTTCAAAAACATTAGTTACGTTTCACTTATCACATTCAAACCTTCAGATATTCACAGTGCACGTTCTGAACTTAGGTGTTACTTCACTGTTACTATTAAGAACAAATCTCTCTAAGATAATTCACTAAAATTTTTGAAAGGATAAAGTTCAAAATGATTGCTTCAATATCAAAGGCTTTCGTGAGTGTAAAAATGAATACTATCTCAAATCAGTAAAAACATGCTATAATTATCTCTCAAAGTCACATAAAATCATTGTCAGGAAACTACAACTAGCAAGCCATTTGTTTCAATTATATGCTCAAGATTTACAATTATCCAAGAAAATTTTTTTTTAAAATTGTCGAGAAAATCACATTTACTCGAAATATAGCATGATAACATACCCAATTTAGACACCCCCCCACACTTAAATCACATTATGTCCTCAGAATGTGCAAATAAAAGAAAAGAATACTTAGCTGTTTCAAAGTGGCAGAGGTCAGGCCGTAGCATGAACGTACCGCTGCAACTTGTAGCATAAACAGACAACACTAAAAGTGATAACTGGCAAAAACCGCTCAACAGTATCTGCAACACTCGACATAGCATATAATCTCGGGGTACAAGGGGTATATGAGTAAACATGTATACACACGGGAATGGGCAAATAAAGCATTCACAAATAGGACAGGGATAACCAACACACAAATCACCAAGGTTTTATTCCTAATAACCTAAAAACTTAACTAAAAAGAAATACTTAAACGACTAGGCTGCCTCCTAGTAGCGCTTCTTTTATGTCATTAGCTTGACAAAGATTTCAAAGTCAACCCGGATCGGGCCACTTGTGTATGAGGCTAACCACTTCTCTGTCAGAATCAGACTGACTAGGACGAAAATGGTTTTCGCCACAACAACAAGTCAAGTGCGCAAGTAAATCATGAAATTTTTCTCTCCACACGACACTGACTCTTTTCTTCTTGTTCTTGTTTCTCAGCTTCGGCTGAGGTATGCTAACAGGCTCAGGAGCATTGACAGAAGGATCTGCAAGGATAGGGGTAATAATGTCATCATCCACTCCAAAGAAGTAGGATGGAATCTCTTCACAAATAAACGACTCAACCGTTTCATTTCTCCGTTGAAAGTACAGTACTTCAGGCTTTTCCTTGGGTTGCCCAAAGTACTTCTTAATCCTTTGACCATTGACTTTGAACGGTTGATCGCCGTACCCTTTCAACGTAATGGATCCACCAGGATGAACATCAAGAATCTCAAAGGGGCCAGACCATCTAGATTTAAGCTTACCAACAAAAAGATGGAGCCTGGTGTTATACAACAAAGCCATGTCTCCCATTTTGAATTCCCGATCTTTAATCTTAGCATCATGGAGTGCCTTCGTTCTTTCCTTGCTCAGCTTGGCGTTCTCGTAGGCCCTGAGTCTGAATTCATTGAGCTCATGTAATTGCAATAATCTTTTTTCCCCACAAAGCTGGCTGTCGAAATTCAAGAATTTAATAGCCCAGTAAGCTCTATGCTCAAGCTCGACTGGTAAATGGCATGCTTTGCCATAAACCATTTGGAAGGGTGACGTACCCATAGGGGTCTTAAACGCAGTGCGATAGGCCCAAAGTGCGTCATCCAACTTCAGACTCCAGTTGGATCTATTTGAGTTCACGGTCTTCTCTAAAATTCTTTTGAGGCTTTGGTTGCTTATCTCGACTTGTCCACTTGTTTGGGGATGATATGGTGTACCGATTTTGTGTCTAACACCATATTTCTCAAGAACTTTATCAAGCGGCGCGTTGCAAAAATGAGTACCTTCGTCACTAATGAGGGCTCTAGGACAGCCGAATCTGGTGAAGATATTCTTTTGCAAGAATTTCTTCACAACTTTGTGATCATTAGTTTGGGTGGCTATTGCCTCCACCCATTTGGAGACGTAGTCTACACAGACGAGAATGTATTTATTTCCACACGACGATGGAAAGGGTCCCATGAAATCAATTCCCCACACGTCGAAGACTTCGCATTCCGAGAATGGGTCTAAGTGGCATTTCCATCCTATTACTCGCCTCCCAATTCTCGGCACCTATCGCAACCTTTACAAAAGGCTTCGCGTCCTTAAAAAGAGTCGGCCGGTAGAATCCGGCTTGGAGGATTTTTGCAAGCTGTCTTGGGTGTTCCGTAGTGCCCTCCCGTGGGACCACTATGACATTGCTCCGAGAATATCCCATTGCTCATGTTCCGGAACACACCTTCTAAGCAACCCGTCTTTACGGACCTTGAACGGATGAGGATCCTCCCACACGAGATATTTTAGATCAGAAAAGAACTTCTTATTCTCCTGATACGTCATTTCCTCTAAATGTCCACTTGCTAAATAGTTGACGTAATCAGCATACCACGGCCTAACAGTATCAAGCTTCATCAATTGCTCAGTAGGGAAATCGATGCCTATTTCCTTGTGATTTACGCCACCCTCATTTACTAGGCGAGACAGATGATCAGCCACAACATTATCACTACCCTTCTTATCTTTGATCTCAAGGTCAAACTCTTGCAAAATTAGAATCCATCTGAGTAACCTTGGTTTTGCATCTGCTTTGTCCATAAGGTAGCGTAGGGCTGCATGGTCGGTCCAAACTATAACTTGAGACCCTAGAAGATAACTTCTAAACTTGTCAATAGCAAAAACGACGGCTAAGAATTCCTTCTCAGTCGTGGTGTAATTGCATTGAGCCGGGTTCAAGGTGCGGCTCGCATAGTAAATGGGCCTGAACTTTTTATCAATTCTTTGACCTAAAACTGCGCCGACTGCGTAGTTAGAGGCATCACATAATAATTCAAAAGGCTTAGTCCAGTCAGGTGCGATTAAGATAGGGGCACTTATGAGCTTATCCTTTAGGCAATTGAAAGCTTCTTTGCATTTCTCATCAAACAAGAACATAACATCATCTTTAAGAAGGTTAGATAAGGGCTTGGCTATTGTGGAAAAGTCCTTAATAAATCGCCTGTAGAAGCCAACATGACCAAGAAAACCGCGTACCTCTTTGACAGTTTTCGGGTAGGACATTTTTTCAATGGCTTCTACCTTAGCCTTATCAACTTGAATACCAGTACTTGACACCTTGTGTCCCAGAACAATCCCTTCATCTACTAGAAAATGGCATTTCTCCCAGTTAAGCACTAAATTCTTTTCAACACGGCGTTGAAGTACCATATCTAGATTTTCCAAGATCTCATCAAAGCTATCGCCATAGGCGAGAAGTCATCCATGAAGACTTCCATACATTTCTACACAAGTCCATCGAAAATGGCCAACATGCACCGTTGGAATGTTGCTTTGGTGCATTGCATAACCCGAAAGGCATTCTCGCGAAAAGCAAAAGTGCCTGATGGACACGTAAACGTAGTCTTCTCCTGGTCATTAGGGTCGATGGCTATCGGAAGTAACCCAGAATATCCATCGAGGAAACAATAATACTTATGACCACTCAGTCTTTCAATAAGCTGGTCAATGAAGGGTAAGGGGAAATGGTCTTTGGCGGTGACTTCATTCAATCTGCGATAATCGATGCAGACTCTGTAGCCAGTCACAAGGCGTAAAGCTATCTCTTCCCCCTTTTCATTCTTTTCAACGGTGATACCTCCCTTCTTTGGCACAACTTGGGTGGGGCTAACCCACTCACTGTCGGCGATTGCATAGATGATTCCCATGTCTAACCACTTTATAACTTCTTTCTTGACAACCTCCTGCATGTGCGGATTCAGCCTTCGCTGAGGTTGTCTGACTTTCTTAGCTCCTTCCTCCGTTCGGATTTTATGCATGCACACATCAGGGCAGATCCCTCGGATATCACCCACTTTCCATCCGAACGCGAGGATGTTCTTTTCAAGCACTTTTATCAGCAGTGCTTCTTGCTCGGGCTCGAGTTTTGAAGAGATGATCAAGGGTAACTTATCACCATCCTTAAGAAAAATGTACTTAAGGTGTTGCGGAAGCGGTTTAAGCTCCAAGTCAGTTGGTGGTTGCTCAATACTGGATTTTAAGGGGCCACCTTTTTCCTTATAGGCTTGAAGTGGTTGACTGAAGAATACTTCATCTTCCCGAGGTACAACCCCAGAAAGGTACTGAATCACATCATCCATAGGGATCCTTCAGTCAGCACCCGCTTTCTCCTTCTCATGCTTGATCATCCTTCTCAACTCTTCTTCTTCTAGCTCCTCTGCTAGCTGTTCCCATTCATCAATCTCCCAATGAGTAGTCTCTCTCCAGAAATCCACTTCATCCCAACTACCCATCAGGGCTTCCTCTTCTACAGGGTTAAAGTCTTCCTGATGCAGCTCTGTGAAATCATCGTTCATTGCTGGGAATCTCCATGTTTCTTGTTCATTGACAGGCTCAGTGTGAGCAAGTTGTGAAACAGAAGATGATCCACAGTGAGCTTGATCTTTAATGTTTATAGCTTCGAAAACACCTATCTCTGTTAGCTCGATCGCTTCTTCAGAGTTGTCATCTTCTTCGTCCTCATAAATTGCTTCAACGAACGAGATTTCTTCACAAGGTTTCCTCAAGACTTTTCCCTCGTGTGAAGGTAACAGATGTATCATCGACTCTAAGCGTAATCTGACCCTTACAGAAATCGATGAGGGCGGCAGAGGTGTCCAAAAAGGTCCGGCCTAGAATTAGGGGCATCTCTTTGTCAGGTGGATAGTCTAAGATAACCTAGTCGGTAGGGAAAACCAAGCCTCCAACATGGAGAAGGACATTGGCAACACAACCGGCTGCTGAGCGGCTTGATCGGTCTACCATCTGAAGAGAAATAGGGTGTTCCCGCATTCTTTTATCTAAACCGAGCTTTTTGCAGACGTTCAATGGCATCACATTTATGGAGGCCCCTGAGTCGCATAAGACGTTTTGGAACATGTGGCCTTCAATCTCACAAGAGATTGACGGTCTTCCGGGGTCACCTCGCTTAGTAGCAACTTTTTGTGAAACCATAGAGCAATCTTCTCTTAAAACTTCTTCTGCCATCCCTTGAAGCTTCTTCTTGCTTCCACAAACTTCCTTAAGATACTTAGAGCACTTGGGCATTTCGGTCAATACCTCGGCTAGGGGTATACTCACTTGGTATCTCTAAGCATCCTCCTCACACCGTCATATTGTCCGTCATGACCGAGGGTATTCTCTTTTTTCTTTGGTGGATAAGGAAGGGCTTTATCATTGTTCATGGCTTGATTTTTTATGGCTTCATCTTCCTTATCCTTCCATCTGACAAACTTCTCCTCCCTCTTCTTTGTCAGGGGTACAGCCACCTGACCTTTCCTCATTTCTCTATCAGAATCATTCTCATCACCCGAAGAATCGTCATTAAGCTCCTCTTCACTGTTGCTTTCTTCGGTATTTAACTTCTGATTGCCCCCTCCTGAACTTATGGCGTCAGGAGGGGCTACTCGTTTCCCGACAGCTTTCCGGGTCCTACCTGCTTACCACTCCTTAAAGTAACCTCATTCAGCTCTTCGGTCCCATAATCCCATTGAGGTGTGATGGCGGTGCAAACATTGATATCTCGCTTTAGGATTTCTTTCGGTATAACTTGGAAGTTTACCGTGGGGTCTGTTTGCTTGTTTGGTCCGCCATCGACCAACTTTGTCTCTCTATTGTCTTGACACTAGTAGCCGGGGTCTTCACCATGTCTACTAGCTCATCGAACTTATGTTAAGGGACACAAGAGGTGGTTTGGTTATGAGGTTGGTTTTGATTCCAACCACCTTGAGGTCTCGAGAGTTAGGATTATGAGATTGATTAACCATCCCGGTGGTGGTCTTTGATAACTTGAGTTGAAAGAAGGTTTTGAATTGGATGGGCCGGGTGGTGCATTGGCTTGATTAAAATTGGGACGTTGAAATCCGGAATGATTCGATTCGATTGAAGTTTACGAAGGGTTGGTTATGATTCTCCATTAAATTTACTTCCTCGGTCATCTCATTTCCCGCATTCCCGGGTAATTCACATCTGGCTGCCCTTGTTCTTCTTTGCATTTGTAAATCGGCTAGCCGCTTGCTAATTACTTCCATTTGAGCAACTAACACCTTAGTCTCGAATTGCTCGCAATGCAGATTCCTTCTTATTCCCACTAACATTGGTCTTCCTAGGACTTGACCACATGTTATTCTTGGCTATAGTTTCGGCTACCACATGCGACGTCATCACCTCCCCCAAGGAATGATCCATGAGCGAGTTGAATCAAGGAAGTCTCCATTTGGTTGAGAGACACCTCTATAGAATAACTCTACAGTAGCTCATGTCTACCGTATCCATGGTTGGGGCACTTCCTCATCAACGATTTAGTCTCTCCCATGCTTTCCCCACACTCTCACCATCAAGTTGTTCAAATGTGGCTATCTCCATTTTCATGTCCATGATTGTCCCCGGTGAGACAAACTTCGAGCAAAGGCTCTTTTGACATCATTCCGGTACGGAGAGAATGATGGGCTAAAGATTTGAACCAACGGTTTGCTTCACCCTTTAGAGCAAACGGGAAGAGTTTTAACTTGACAATCTCAGAATCAACACCCGGATAATGGCCTGCTTCGCAGATTTGAACGAAGGTGGACAAGAAGTCATGAGGATCTTCGTCAGCAGTGCCATGAAAAGAACTATTCTGGACCAGTCCTACCACTCCATTTTTCAGATCGAAGTTCGCTTGCCCCATGTCTGGAGGGCGAATTGGTCTATGCCCTTCCAGAAAGTCTTGGTCAAGATAGGGAGCGTAGGGGTCTTGGTTTAACTGGTTTAGCTGGTTTTGACGGAATTGTTGAAACTGATTATTTATGCCAGCTTGTTGATTCTGTTGTTGCTGTATTGCTTGCATCTGTTGAAGGATCAGATTCATTTGGGCTTGAGGATCTGGATTTTGAACTTCGTTAGCCATAATGTCTGGATCAGGGAAGAGCTTTCTCCTGAGAATAGATCGCTCAGGCTCGGGATTAAAGATAAGAGGTCCCTTCTTACTCTTGGTTTGCATAAACCAGAAGAGCAGAATGGAAAGAAATCAACCTTAGGGTTGATGAGAGCGAAATGTAGAGGAAATTAGAAGGTTTAGAAAGAGAGAAGAGAAAAGAAGTGACAATTGAAGAGAGTGAACTGGCGTTCAGTATGAGTGAACGCTGGTTCAAGGGAAATTCTGGAAGTGGACGCTCGTTCGGTTACTGACCTGGCGTCCAGAAGACAAACTGGGGGCAGACGGGCGTTCAGTATGAGTGAACGCTCGTTTAGAAAGTTTCTTTTTTATTTTTTATTTATTTTTTATTTTTTTATTTTTTTATTAACTTAGAAAAGATATCTAAACAGAAACAGGAAAAGAAACCCACCTACGAAAAACTTAAAACAGGAAAAACACTAAGACGGTGAAAAAAAACGTGTTGAAATCTTCTAGGACTAAAATGGAAGAGAAAACAGTGGATTTTTACCTCAAAACGGTGTTGAACGGCCATAGGGGTTCACCACGTCGTTGGCGTCGGAACGAGCTTTCCGAATTGGGGTCCTGCGCGCCAATCCGACACTCGAGCCGAAAGTTATGGCCAAAATACTGTCGACTCGGAAAACTACACTATGAAGAATCCGACAACCGTTACCGACTCCCCGGCAACGGCGCCAAAAACTTGTTCGGTAATAACTAGTTTTACAATTTATAAACCGAAACACCCCAAGTATAAGGTTCGTAGTATAGGGTGTCAACGGGTCGTCCTAAGGGAGTGGAATGTTTATCGGATTAAAGTGCAGCTATTCTATCGATTATGTCACAAAGTATTATCTAAAACTAAGGTCTATACTAACTATAATATAAAAAACGATGAGTAAAACTAAACTAAAACAGGAAAATTCGACTATGGACGGGCGTTCACCAAGGGTGGACGGGCGTCCGATAACACGCTGGAAACAGAAAATATGCAGAAAAACAGTATGTAAAAACTAGGGTTTTAGAAAAACAACTAAACGAAGCAATCAAAGTCGATACGAGCGATTTGGTTTATCAAATAATAAAAAGGAACGGCAAGGCAACGGGAATCCGCCGATCAACCAACCCAACCCCAACTAGATGGCAAGTTAAAGATACGATTTTTAGTAATGATCTATCACGAACTCGATAAAATTTCCTTAAACGAATTCTAGGGTTTCGTTATCTTTTTCAAGCAAAACTAAACGGCGTGCATAACAAGATCATTAGATCGTCTCCAAAACTCTACTCAATTAATCATAAACGATCTCTCGAATTACAACTAATTGCATCAATTGAAATAAACCAAAGCTTGAACAATATTCTCATATAAATTCAAAGCATAAAAGTAGTTTTATCAATCTTTCGATTCAAACAAAACGTAGACAATATAAAACGATATTCAATTGACGAAAAACCGTAACTTAACTCACTAAAAATACAGCGAAATCTCTCTAGTTGGTGTTGATGTTGATCGGTTTCATCCGTTGTCCCACCGCGAATTGTAGCCAACAATCATGTTGGTGATCATGATTGTTGGGATGGAAGAGTTCATCTTCTTGTTTTCTCTATGGATATGCGGCCGCTTGGGGTTTGTTGTGAGTGAATAATGCGTATGAGATGTCTCCTAGGGTTTAATACACGCCGCTATTTATAGAATTTTAAGGCGGCTAGGGTTAAGTCGGCCGGCGGACGCCCGTCCGGTTTGGTGGACGCCCGTCCACTAGATCTTGACTTTGCTCCGGACGTCCGTCCATGCCGCGTCCAAACTCTCTCGTATGTGATTTCCTCTCCGGAC
The DNA here is from genome assembly GCA_036785695.1 of Gentiana straminea. Classification (NCBI taxonomy): domain Eukaryota; kingdom Viridiplantae; phylum Streptophyta; class Magnoliopsida; order Gentianales; family Gentianaceae; genus Gentiana; species Gentiana straminea. Next base: position 619,168 of record JAVUPR010000444.1, on the reverse strand, counting down.
GCTCGTCCATATATCGAACGCCCGTCCGGTCCGGACCTTTCTTCTTTGAATCGAATAAACCTCCCGGACGCCCGTCCGATGCTTCAAACGCCCGTCCACCGGACGGATGCAATGGACGCCGGTTCACCATGTAGACCTTCATGCAAATCTCAAACTTGCATCTTTCTCCTTCCTCTAATCTCCAATTATGCATCTTTTCAGCTCCTTCAACAACATGCAAGCATACCTACAAGGCGATAGAAACGAGCAAAGTGTAAAATCGTACAAAAACACATAAAAACTACGTAAACAACTCGATTCTTCACTTTTAAACGTTTCAAACTCCATTCTCTCAATCTATCCTTTTAGCAAGTGATTTTCTATATAAAAAAAACACTAATACACGGAAGATATTGTAACGGAATAACTCGATATAAACTACAAAATTAGTCGTAAACACCTGGCTCTCCGCAAACGTAGCAACCATTAGTATTTTGCTTGCACTCCCCTGAATGATTTCTATTGCACTTAGGGCAAAGTGGTGCTCCGTTTGGAGGTTTACTCGCTGCAGGGGCTGTTGTCTTCTTCAAGTTCTGTTGCGGTGCTCCCCGGTTATTACCTTGGCTTGTTCCAAAATTCCTCTTGTTCCCAATAACAACTGTGGCCTTCTTCCTGAAGGTCTCAACCTCCAAGGCTTTATTCAAGAGCTCTGCCATGTTCCTCGCTGTAAATCCCAGCATGCCAGACTGAATCTCATAGGCTAACCCTTCCTTGTAAAGGGCCATCTTCCTTTCTTCCACTTTCATCAACTCAGGGTAAAACCTTCCCAACTCATTGAACTTATTTGTGTACTGAGATACTGTCAAGTAGTTGCCTTGCTTGAGCTTCAAAAACTGACTTGCCTTATCCGCTTGCACTGTTGCCGGGAAGCACTCGTTGTAAAACATTGCTTTGAAAGCTTCCCAGTCTGTTACTTTGCCGTTGCTACTCTGTATCGCATATATCCATGCTTCAGCTGCACCCAAAAGAAAACTAACCGCCAGTTGTGCCATCTCAGTCTCAGGCACATGTATATTCCTGCATGCCTTTTCAAAACTTCTCAGCCACTCTTCAGCCTTTATATGTTCTACATTCCCATAGAAATTTTCAACCCGATTCCTTCTCAACCTTGTGTACCAATCCACATGCGGCGCTTGCTCAAATGCCGGTCTAACCTGTGGAACTGGTGGGTAAACCGAAGGGTAACCAAAAGGTACTTGTTGCTGCTGAGGGTAAGTTAGATTCGCTTGAGGTTCAGGCTGAAAAGGGTAGTATCCCTGATGGTAATTCTGGTGATGCTGTGGAGTTGGCTGAGGTTGTTGGAAACCAAAGGGTGGGTAACCGAAACCTTGCTGATGGTCGAAATGCGGTGAAAGTGGTACGGTAGGTCGAGGGGTATGACCTACAAGATGTGAGTAGAAAGTCTGATGTTGCTGGTGAACACTAATGGTGAGGGGTGGCTCGCTGGTGGAGGGTAAACGCTGACTGGTGGAGGGTAAAAGGTTTGCTGGTGTGGAGGGTAACTTACCGGTGGTGTTACCAAACCTGCTGGAACATCGCTCACCAAAGAGAACTGAACCAAACTCCCCACGTGCCATCGTGGAGGTTGCTCCTGATGAGGTCGTGGTGACAAACCCTGTTGAGACCTTGTTGTGGGTGTCGCAGTACGAGGTGGTGGTGACAAACTCCGCTGAGGTGGGGGAATCTGCCTCACTACACCGCCTCCTACTACCGGCGTTGGACTTTCCCGTCTAACTCTAGAAGTCTCTGCGCCCGCTCCAGTTCTCGTGAACACCATCCTGTAATCAAAGAAAACCAGAACGTTACTAAAAGATCTAGAGAAACTTATCTTAAAAGATAGGCAACCTAAAAGACGCTTCTCTCTGATACCAACTGTAACGCCCCGTTCCCGGACACCGAGTCCTTATCCGGAAAAGGAACGTTCGGCACGTATAAAATAAAAATAAATCCACTTTATACGTAAGCCTCTACTACGTCGTATCAAAAATAAGCAAACGGAAGCAAAAGACTCGGGTATGAAAATTCCAAACATCCAAGAATAGAAACAAGAAATCTAAAGGTGGAAATGTAATTTATTACATTCAAGGAAAAATACGAAATCCAAAAGAAATATTCTCAAAAGAAACGTAAAAGTACTACAAGTCTCGAAAGACCAAAAGTCTAACACTGTCTAATGAAGAATAATAAAAGAATAAAAGTAAAGTCTTCAATGAGGCGTCTTCAAACGTCATCATCGAACTCCTCCTCGTAAACATAATCCACATGTTCATCTTCTCACCCCCAAACACACATAAAACATGCATTTGAGGTAAGTACAACGTACTTAGCAAGAAAGAGAAGCTATGACAACAATTACAATTTATAAAGAAAAGATATTTAAAAGTTAGTTGTTTATGTGTGACCGACTCAATCTAGGGTTTATTTCATGTCCATCAACACGAACTGACTAAACGTTTCTACTTAACTTATCTATGTTACAACCGCACTCAAGGGCACTACGCGTATCCACTTTTGGGACACTCTTGGCAACATATTAGTGGATCACACCAATATCCACGAAGTCTAGAATAGGTAGACTCCGATAGTACGCGCGTCTCAGTGGATTCCCTCCGTACTTAGGGTTTTTTGACCTACGGAGTTCTTCCACCTTCAGAGGTAGCACACACATCGCGATATAGACTGGTGCCTATCCAAGAGAGACATGTTGTTTAATCTTTTACTAGTCAAGTACGTATTTATTAAAATGATTAACTAACCACCTAAGTGTTTTCAATTAATCTCCCTCACAAATACTACTCTCTTCCTAGACCACTAGACACGGACAAGGCCTAGCAATTACACAGACATTGATGAATACTAATTCATCAAAGCACAAGCCTATCATGCTCTTCCGACGGATCCGAACTTCAACTCCCTTTAAGAGTACATTCGGTGTTTTAACTGAACGAATCAGAAGCTCAATTCAGGCTTGTTTAGGTTTAAACAATGCTAACATATCATAATTAAGGGTTTAAAACTCAACCATATAACTCAAACAACATTTTTGTAAAAACAGGGGGCAATGCGTGCTCATTAGCTGGAATGCGTACGCATTCCTAAGCTGAAAACCTGCTGAAAACTTTCTGTCCAAACAATGCGTGCGCATTGCCTACAATGCGTACGCATTACCTGACCAGAACTCCTCCTAAAACTCTCTGTTTGATCAATGCGTGCGCATTCCAATGAATGCGTACGCATTCAGCAACCAGAAACCAACCTTAACTCTCTGTTCAAGGAATGCGTGCGCATTCAGCGTCCAGAAGCCAAAACATGCAAACCAGATACAGGAATGCGTGCGCATTGCCTACAATGCATACGCATTCTGCCTGCTGCCCTAAATTTCTAATTTCGATCTTAAACGATTTCTAATCTGTTTCTAACCCAATTCACATCGATTTCAACACAGTAAACGTAGATAAACATATCTAACCATACCATAGCATCTATGATCCTTTGATCAACGAAAAACGTATCTTTCTACCATTGAAACGTCTTAAATTATGATCTAAACCCTATAAACGATAATTGAGATCATAGGAATAGCTTCTTACGTATTTGCAGTCAAAAATCAGATTCAAAGCCTCCAAAAGTCTGCTGCACTTCCCACAAACTGGTATCCAAACGGTGCTCTCCTCACAATTGTTCCGAATCTCTCGTCCGATCTGAAAACGGTTAAGCTTTGCTTCAAAATTCTGAAAAACTAACCAAGCCCTAATTCTTCCTCTTGATTGCGCAGAGAAGAGGGACGTGAACTGATTTTCTGATTTAATCTAGGTTATGGGATTGTTGTGTGTAAATTTTTAAATACCAATTCCCAAATTAAATCTATTTTCCTTATTTGCCCTTAATTACCAAATAATCAGATTTTCCTCCTTAATTAAACATACATAATTCGAAAATCACATATAAGTAATTAATGAAATACTTAACTCCAATAAAAGAAAAGAAATAATAATATTTCGTTTTCGCAAAATGACACGTCTACCATTTTCCGAAAATCGGAATATTACAAGATTGATGCCAACTAGGATGGAATTGGTGGTTTCAATGTACATGTACAACCTAAACATAGTTGATTATTGTACATGCACAACCTAACATAGTTTCACAATATTTTCACTCCCTTAATTCATAGCCTGGCTCTCTTTTCACCTCTAGTTTTTAATTGCATTCACGCTTAGTTCTAATATATATATATATACACTCATATATATATACGCATACTTCCCTGCAGATTCTTCAGTTCATCCATTCCTTTTTTTCTTATTAGAAGTCTATTTTTTTCGTATTCAGAGAAATCAAAGTCCTTTTTGGGTGATTTTTTTGATTTGAAGAGGAAATAACATGGATACGAGAACAAGTGTTTGTGAAAATGCCCAAGAGAAAAAGCTACAAAAGAGCTACTTCGACGTTCTTGGGGTATGTTGTTCTTCTGAAGTACCAAGAATCTGGAAGGGGTACAAAATGTGCAGGTCATTGTTGCAACAAAAACAGTAATTGTTCTGCACGATAGACTTCCAGATCGGTAAATATATATGTCTCACTTGTTCTTTCTATTTTTTTTTTTTTTTTTTCCTTTGACTCACCCTGACGAGGGACTATGATAAAAAAGATAGGCCAAAATTAAAAATTTAAAAAAAAAAAAAAGGTGTATTTGTGTTACTGTTACTGGAGGGAATATGATAAAAAAAGTGTTTTTGTTATTGTTACTTTTTTTTTAATAAAATAAAATAACAAACTGATGTAGGTCCAAAGAAAAAGAAAAAGAAAAATTCTGCTGCAGGGAAAACATTGAACGTAATGCCGAAACCAATTCTGAGGGATTTTTTTTGGGCTTCATCCGTACAATAACCCACATAAACTAAATCAAATTATCGGCATTATTATTATTATTTTAATTAAAACAATTGAATGGTTTGGATTATTTGTGTATACACAAAATTCTGTGTAAAAATAGATATATCAAACATGGTAATGGAATGTTTTATTACATTGTATTTTATATATATATTCCATTCATTACATTATAATACACTCTATTATATTAAGATAATCAAAATTGTGTGCGCTAATGCTCCATACACTAATTTTTTCTTCTTCTTGTTGTTATGTGTGGTTTAGTGAATTGTAACGCCTCCAGTCCGGCCCCGTAGCGCTAAATAATCAAAATGTTCGGTCAATCATAAATGTCGTCCTTAGTTGGTCAAAATGGCTAACCAGTTGACAAGACGTTTATGTCTCACACTTATATGGTCGTCGGACTACACTTGCTTAGACCGTCGTCCTCGCTGGGTTTAACCCGGAGTTGACAAGACATTTATGTCTCACACTTATATGGGGGTGATGATTCACTTACTTTACCGATGTGGGATATCACATTCTCCTCCCCCCCCCTTATATAAGGGGTCCTTACCGGCGTCGTCGCCATTACGTGACGACAGTCGACTTGTCCCGGATCGTCCCTATATGGGGGTGAGGATTCACTTACTTTACCGATGTGGGATATCACATTCTCCTCCCCCCGTCCCCCCCCCCTTATAAGGGACGACGTCCTCGCGCGGGGGTGAGCGTCGGACTACCAAGACTTGTCCCGTCCTCGATCGTCCCTTGACCAAGAGGTTATGTCTCACACTTATAGGGGGTGAGCATCGGACCAGACTTGTCCCGGATCCTTACACCGTCTTCTTGTACGGTGCGGCATGCAGATAGTCCGTCCGATCGTCCGGCTCTAAATACCATTCGTAACTCCCCCGTCTTCTTGTACCCGGTGCTGTTTCGTCGATAGTCGGCTCTAAATAGTTTTGTAAATGTCCGGTCAATCCGCGCTAAATGAGCCGTCGTCTTCTTGGTTGGTCTAAAAAGCTAACCCGAGTTGATAAGACCTTTTTGTCTCACACTTATATGGGGGTGAACATTCACTTACTTTTTACCGATGTAGTATATCACATGAATGCTCAAAATCGAGCAAAACTGGAAGCCAGTATTAGAATGAAGGGCGCAAATACTTACAGAAACAAATGGCCGAACCTATTTGCAATTGTCATTTCTATGCTTTATAAACCGTCGTCTTGAATTTATAGCCCTAGGAGCAGTTGCAATTGGTATATACCCGATTGCTTGCAAAGCTTTTATGGGATTGCGGCATAAAACATTGAATGTCAACTCTCTTGTCCTTATAGCAGGTACATACCTACCCTACTTAACCCCCCCCCCCCCCCCCTCCTCCTTCCCCAATTGTATTTTTTTCCTCACTTTTTGGGTGACGGACCTGCATACAACCAAACGGGGCAACTGCCTCATTTTGATCCGAAAAAATATATTTATATTTGAACAATTCATATAGTTTGCCTCCTTTAAATTTTTTTATTTGTCTCTAAAAATTTTATTGTCTTCCAAACCCGAAATTCTGCGTCCGTTCGTGTTTTTGGTCGTTTTGCTACTTGTTGTTTCTAAGTAATTGTTTTGAAAGTTTTCACAAAGACATCGTAATTTATCTTATCTGATCATCCCATATCATATATTCTTGACTCCGTTCTTTGAATTGAAGTAACTTCGCATGAGGTACGGGCATTGTAAAAAACGGTTATATCTAAGCTTATGTAACATCATCTTATTTATTATTATTTTATTGATTTTATTATTTTATTATAATTTCTCTCATCAATCATTTCACCCTCAATAAATAAAATAATATTAATCAATTCATTTTATTCATCACCTAGACTATTCAACTATTATTTTATCAATATAATATTTTATTAAAATTTTTCTCACCAATCATTTTTTCATCTACACAAATTTTAATACAACATTCCAACTTTATAATTATTATTTTACTTTATTTTATTTTATTTTCTCTCTCATGACTCAATTCAACCCCAATCCAACCCGAAACCAAACAGGGCATAGATGTTCCGGTATTTAGTTGAATCAATTATTGTTTTATTTCTAGTTATCGTGAAGTTTACGCATTCACCCTTGTTAATTTATTGAATTTTAGGAATTAGGTCTATAATTAAGTGGGAAAACAAGTTGCCATGTGGTCAATGAATGTTATTTTCGTGATAATCATCTAACAAATCAAATTCTAGGTTAAAAAAAAAATCAACTTCTATTAGTATAACCGACTTAAGAATTATTATATTTTTTAATTTTCACGAACTCCATAATTTTTTTTCCCAGAGTAGTGAATTGTGTCTAACGTGGTGTTTTGTTTATATATATCTATATCTATATCTATTTGAAAGGATAATTTAACCTAATTACCCTCAATTTTGACTCATACCCGTAAATTGACCCGGTTTATACCAGCTGAAAAAGAAAAAGAAAAAACAAAACAGCTGTAAAAAAAATATAAAAAAAAAAAAAAAAAAAGATTTTGCACCATTGTAAAAAACAGCTGTAAAATGCGTATCACCACTTTTTTTTTTTCCCAAGAACAATTTATCACTATCTTTAGAACATAAAAAGAATCACTAATCACGGAAGCAATATCGGTAATGAACAAATATTTTTTTTCAAAAACAGATTTTGCATCATAAAAATAATACAGAATATTATTTACAATATATAATATAATCAGTGATTTTTTTTGCTACAATATAATCAGTGATTAACCGCTCCAAACCTGTCTAAACATGTCGATAGAAACCGATAAATATCCCATGATTTTTTTTAAATTTATTTTAAGAGATATTCTATGATTCTGTTGAAAAAAATCTCATTGATTGATTCTGTGATATCTCTCCCACTACTCCCGTATGTGACCGTCTCTTTTCAATTTTCTGATAAACGCTCATCTGATATCTTCGCAACAGCTTACACACATCTCTCATTCCTTTTCAAAATTTAAAGTTCCATCTATATTTATCGCTGATAACCTGCTAAATTGATATTGAAATTACACATCCATGAATGCAGCGAGAATGGATTCTCTCTAAATTTCTTTTCTCTTGGTCTATCAAACTAGCAGAATTTGGAGATGTGAAGGATTCCACAGATGAGCAGTCCGATCAGAATTTGTAGGTGCGGAGGGAAAGACATCTAAAAGTTTCTAGAGGTGATTTCTATCGAAAGTATCTGGTAGCCATTACTAACGCTATAATTAAAACCATATCTTTGATTCAAATTTCAAATTTTATTAAAGTTGAGATTCCGAGGCTACTATATCAATTCTTGCGGTTGCAGAGGAGATCATTCATAACAGAAACAACATGGCAGATTCAGACGCATATCAAATTTGTGAAGACGTCGTCCCACAGCAATATGAAGTTTCTAAATGTAAGTCTCAGTGTGCATGATATGGATTTGATTCATTTGAAATCTATTTGGCTTTAATACTATTAATAGGCTGCAGAACTGTAAATTTCCAGAGGAGTTGGATATCCACAAATGAAAGGTATCTTTATATAGTTATAATTCAAGTTCTCATTTATTTGTAAAATATTATTTTCTAGGTATAGCCAGTGGCATGGAAGTGCTCTCCATGTATGCTGCCATGCTGGCAATGATATTTGGGATACGTGTTTGAAAAATGAAAAAGGACACTACAAACATGAATAACAATTAAGCCTCATTGGGGTGTTGTTTTGATTCAATGTTGGAAGCTAAATTGAGGTCGGAGGCTGAGGTGGTGTTTTTTGATTTATTTATTAGAAAGGATCACTTTATTAACAATCTTCATAGAGGAAAAAAAAAAAAAAGCCAACAGGTTTACAGAGTTGTATCCAAAAGCAAACACTTTTATAACGGAACGTACTATATACACCAAGCTGAGGTGGTGTTTTGATTATTATGATTTGTCGTTAATTTTTTTTTTTTTTTTTTTTTTTTATGTTTTACCTGAAAGAACTTTCATGTGCACCTACATTTTTGGATTCTTGCAGTTGCAGTTGATTCTATCTTATTTGCAATGGTTGAAAACCACCTTCATAATCTATATCTATATCTATATATATTTGAAAGCACAATTTAACCCGATTACCCGGAAAGATCCGACCCAAACCCAAAAATCAAGAAAAAAAATTAGACAAAAAAAAACCGTGCAACAATCTATATCTATATCTAACAATAAAATTGAAAGTATATCTACAGGATAAACCAACCGTACAATATTCTGCAATGGCCACCTAACAATAAAATCTAAACAATAAATTTTTTTAAAAAAAAAAATCTAAATAAACATCCTAACAAATTTTAATATGAAGAAACTTATAAATATTAAATTAATTAAATATAGGATAAACCACCAATCTAAAAAATCTCATTTTCCCTCACTATAAATATATACATGAAACACAGATTACATATTAACCCGACATGTCATTCAAGCGAGGTATAAACTGTTACTGTTCTCTGCATGTATTTTACTATCCATGTTATACTCAATTAATTGAGATGATACTTTCATTACTTTTACAATAAATCAATCGCAAGCAAATACATCTTCTCAGGTATATATACAGTTCAAACACAACACAACACAACACAACAGTTTTTTCCAGACAATACGGTTCCAATTAAGATAGTATGCGTATACAATTGCTAATGCAGTTTGGTGGTTTTTTTTTGTGTACTTATTTTTGGATGTGTGATGTCGTTGTATAATTGATACTTCATTAATTTACAATTGTCGTTGTATTTATAATACGCAATGATAATGTTCTAACGTGTGTTGCGATATATTTAATATTTGATTAGTCTAAATTAAAAAAAAATACTTTATCAGTCTATATAATTGTCCGTGCATCAATAATTGTCACTGAAAATACATTGACACATGAGTTTAAAATTAATTCCACCTTATTTTTTTCTACTTTTTTGTCAAAACAAACTTTTTTCCTTCTTGGTAGTTAATAGTTCAAATTTTAATTCTTTATTTATGGACTATTTTCTTCTCGTAAGGGACTCCTGAATAAAATCTAAACTAAAGCAAAACATATCAATATTTTTGCTAATATACATGAATTCAACCTTATTTATAAAATAAAATAAAAACCGTCAACAAATGCAGGGAAAAAAAAATGGAAGAACAATCACGGTTGCAGCAAATTTGTTTGTTGACCCTTGCATTATTGGTCTGATGGAATATGACCTACGTGTTTTTTAAATTGTTTTATAAGTTTAACCCTTAATTCAATAAATGTCCTAAAATAAGTCTCATTTATACAATTACACGAAAACATACCTGTGTGTAATTTAGGGGTTGTCTACAGTTTATTGTTTTTTAATCATTTTTTGATTCCCGTTTTGTTTATCTTTTATTAAAGAAAAACGTTGTCATCCTTTTTTTTAAGTATCATTTTCTTTTTTTCAATCATCCAGCTTCATGACTTTTTCTAAGAGTGTCACAATCACAACTCCTCCCATAAAAATGAAATCCTACCTCAAATAAGAGAAAAGAAAAAAAAACAAAAAGAAAACCTTCACATTTCAAACTAAAAAGAATTAATGAAAGACTGAAAATAATAAAACCGAGGGAACAAAAATAGTCTGAGTTCGGTTATTAAAATTTCCCCACCATTCTGGCAGGATATTAATTGTGCCTCAATTTTTTTATTATATATATTTTTGTTTCATATCCATATATATTTTTCTAATATACACGTATATTCAACCTTATTAATAAAATAAAATGAAACACTTCAACAAACATACTTGCTCCGAAAAATAGTGATTTCGGTAAAATAAATGAAATGATGTTGGCTGCCATTCTGGGAGTTGGCCGCAAGTACATGAGTGCTGACACTATCTCTCCCAATGATCAGCATGACGTCGAACACAACATAAATCCACCAGAATACCTCAACTCTTTAGTTTTCCAGGAATACCAAGTCATTGTTTAGAGCTCAAAGAATTGAAGGAGCACCGGTGATCCTATTGCGAAATCTGAATCAATTACAAGGTATGTGCAACGGAACGCGACTTCAAGTTACACGGCTTGGTGACAGGGTAATAGAAGCACAGATTTTAACAGGGCCAAATGTGGGTGATAAAGTTGTTATTCCTCGAATCACATTGACACCACAAGACACTCATTCATTGTTTCCCATAAAAAGAAGACCGTTCTCATTAAGGTTGGACTTTTCTATGACAATCAATAGGAGTCAAGGCCAGACATTGAAAAACGTGGGTGTATACCTTCCGAACCCGGTGTTTTCACATGGCTAGCAATATGTGGCAATCTCCCGTGTCACCGCACCCACATGTCTAAAGTTTCTGGTAGTTAATAAAGATGGTGACCCATGGAATTACACGCAAAATATAGTTTATCGTGAAGTATTTGACTTATAGGGCGAAGTGCATTTGTGTATGATTGTTTTCCCTTTTGTATCTTTTAATACATTAACATTTTAATAGAACACAATATTCATTTTTATTTACATGTCTTTTCATTAATGTACCATTGGTTTCGATTGTTTTACGAATGTGGGAATAAAACACTACTTTTATGCTTTTACTTATTTTTATATCTATGTTGTATTGGATATTGTTCCATTCAAACGTGTTGTTAAACTTATACATCTATCATGATTGACGATGTGCTGCTCAGAACAAAAAATGCATTTTGCACCTCTGGATTCGCTACGCCCTGGGAGACATGATTGGGTCATTAAGGTTCGATTATTCAATGTGATCAACCGATACCCTAGAGGATTGTACACATTGTGCATTGATAAAAATGTAAGGACGTATTTCACGCATTTTTAAACAATTAACTTACCATACTTGAAAAAACGGTCTAATACTTGATCCTTTTGTAGAAAATTTTGATGCAGGGATTTATTAAAGACCTGACATGTATGAGTTACTTTGTTAAAGAATTAGTTGAAGGAAATATATATGCTTTCTCCGGTGTAAGCGTTATCCCACGTAGATCGAGGCATCATATTGCAAAGGCAAAATATGAGCTACTTTTCACCAAGGACACGAGGATTTTAGACACGAATATTTGTGAAGGCATCCCTAAAATAAAGTACATGTTAAGGAGGCTTTCCACCTAAAATAAAGTACACGTTAAGCTATTGTAAATGTTAGCGTCACCTTACAAAATCATTAATGTTCATGATTGTTTGCATTATAGGAACAACTCTGTGCACAACACAGTTCATCAAGTTTTATGCTGGTGATGACTTGGGATTATGCAATTCTGTGCTTACATGGTATAGTTAATCTGAATTCACGATAAACATAAAAATTAGTAATTCATATTATCTTTGTTTCGAATAATCATGTAATATAACATGATAGGTATGACAAAAATAATTGTGCTAAGCACCTGGTTGGATGGGTAAGACACTAAACGTCCCGTGCATGTGCACGGGTTATTGGCTAGTATATATATATATATATTCACATAACACATGCCAGCCCCGCCACTAGACCAGTGTTTGTTTGCAGCAAAATAAGTAAATAAATAAATAATAATAATAACAAGTTGAGTCGAGACTTAGGCCTCAGCAGTCCAGTTTGTAAAAATGTGCCCATATACCTTTTTTATGAGAGAGGAGGTCGATATAAGGTATCGTCAAACTCTTATATCATCTCAAAAACAAGACTGACACCGTGAGGGCGGAGGTATATAAGAGGTTGATTTCTAGAAAAACTATCTGGATATTCATTCCCGTAGCTGCCGGAGATAGCGATGATGTCCACGTTCAAAATTTGTGAAATATCTTTCCTCAAAAAAAAGAAATTGTGAAATATCAAATTACACGTTTAAATTTTAGGAGATTGAGGCAAAAGGACAGAAAAGATTACAAAATGAATAAATAGGACACACTTCTTTTTTTTTAGTTGCAAAAAGGACAAACAATTTCAAACGGACAAAACTAACCCTTTAAAAGGGACGCGCGCGTATAAAGACTATAAAGTTTGCTTCAGGGTTGTTTTTTTTGTTTTTTTTCAAACATCTGTAACTTTTGATTTATATCTCCGATCATCGAAATTTTTTCACCAAAATTCATATTTTTTTTGCTCTTTAATTTGAGCCCAAATACGATACCCTTCCGACGTAAATTTTGAAAGCCGAAAAAATATTTGCATTAACCGGAGTGTTTTTCTTATAAACGACCGTAACTTTTGATTTAGAACACCGATCATCAAAATTATTTCCCCAAAGTTCATATTTTTTTATCTTCATTTTGAGACCTCATTTGATACCTTTTTGACGTAGTATTTATTTGAAAGCCGAATTTAATCGCGGCATTTACACTAACACATCAGTAAACAGTATCAGTAACAGTATCAGTATCAATATCAGGCTCATTTAAGGCTTAATTCAAGTGACTACTTCAAGGCACACATATCTGGCTCATTTAAGGCTTAATTCAAGTGATTAACTATTAAGCCTATGTCAAGTTTATGTGGTTTTGATTGATAAAAGGAATAACATAGATTAACTTGATTAAGGTGTGGTGTTTATAACATGCAAGTTCAGTTCAGGATATGTGTATAAACAATAAAAACTCAGATGAACATCAGCTGATATAAACAAGGATGAACTAGACGATTACGGATAAAATCAATGTTCAGGTACAACAGTTCACATACAGATTAAGATATGCTACAGATCAATACAACAGTCAAATTATACAAGAATATGCAGCAGAACATTCCAGCAGACTGTTAACAAACTCAGCAGATTAATAGCAAGTACATCAGATAAAAGGTAATACATATAAGATCAATACAAGTCTGAAATAGTCTGAACTATCAGCCAAATTATAAGAAGGATATTCAAGTTCAAAGAACTAAATTATCATGCCCGGAATTCACAAGGTGCTGAATTACAAGTTCAGTAAGCCTATGAACTAGGCCTATCTATTACATGATGATACAATATAGATCAAAAACCTCAGCACGCCAAGGCACACAGTAAGCCTATGAACTAGGCCTATCTATTGCATTAAGGCACACAGTATCAGTATCAGTATCAGTATCAGTACAGAGTATCAGGCTCAAAAGGACTCTCCTTTCGGTTTTTTGTTGCAAGGTATATGTCCCCCAAGTCCTTGATATGAACTGAATGTCTTCTTACAGTTCAAGCACTCGTATTTACTTCTTTTCAGAGCATGTTACAAGGTCGACGTTTTTTTGCTTCATATCTGCTGCACAATGAAGGTAAGTGAACTTAGCCACAGTGGTCACAAAAGCATCTATTTGGGTCTGCATACCCATTACGACGATCACACGATAGCATATCGGAACCCCAAGAACATTGTGTAGTTCCTTCCTTGTCATCACTTTGGTCTAGAGTTACACTAAACGCGACAAGCATAGGACCCCGGCGGACTTCGGTCATAAACCTTATTATTGCCGGATGCGAAACGGATAATATGCTGACCTGGAAAGCACATAAAGATGACAATTCTAAAAATTGTTTAGGCAAAGAATAGTCTATACAGTGTATAGACAAACCAGGATTGACAACCATAAACCAATAAAAGACAACATGAACATGTCCTGACCCCATCAAGAGGATGTCTACCCAAGAAGAAAAAATATGCATATACCAACAACCCCCTGATGTTGACAACCTATTGGCGGTTGTTCCCGGTTCCTTCGAACATCTCCCTGTACAGACAATGATTTCAATTCCTACGTAACTGTTAGTGTTCTTCTAATCTGTGCATATTATTCATACAAAAAGTCCCTTTTGAATACATACAAGAAAAAATTGAGGTAAAATTACAATTACATACACGTGCTCATGCAATAACGTACCTTCTCGGTAGGTGCCTTCGGTTTTCTGTTGAAACTTATCATTGCCAGTTCGGTGGTTTGCACATTGTGTTTGACAGAGGATCTACTCTTGCGGGAATGTTTAGTACAGATACTAATGCAGCAAACATCATTTGCATCATTTTCAAGATTTTCGGTCAATGATTTCCATCCCCATAAAGATGGACTTTCTTATCTTCAGCTACTTGATCTTAGTAATTTAAAGGATCTCAGTGGTCCAATTCCGTCTAAACCAGAAGGATCTCACCTTCTTCCTTTTTTCACCCAGCAGTTTCCACGTCCCACTTTCTTCTCCACCTACCTCTCGTTTCTAGTGTTTAATCTATTTTTTTTTCCGAAATTTGAGGTCCAATGCAACCTTGTGGCAGAGAAATGCAATCTATTAACTCGGTTTTGAACCAACAATTCGATCCAAAGCATGATGAATTCCTTGACCAAATTCTGTCTTCAGTGCCCTCTAATTCATGGCCACCAGACCTCTCTTCCGTTACCAGCTGCAACAACGCCGGAACTTCTACTAATAAGCCCCACCAGGCTTAGGATCCTTGGGACAATTTGTCTCAGACTCGTCTCGGCGGTGCTTCTTCTCTTGAAGACCTGTCGACGACTAATTCGTTGGCTTTAAAACTCCGTCAACACCAGATCGGAAGCTCTAAAGCTTTGATGTTTCAGCAACAGTTATTGCCCTCTTCAGGTACAAGGCCGTGAGAGAATAGAGGTATATTCGTCCGGTGGAATTTATTTATCCTTAATGCAACTAAAAAATTGAAGCAGGATTAACACTTAATTAAGGAGGAAAAAGTGGACTATAAACTAATTTTTCCTAAATTTTAACTAAGATGGTATTTGTATTAGGTTATTCACAATAAAATGGTCACAACAAAATGCGTTAGATTATTTATTATATATGACGTGAAATCTATTGATTCAAAATGGTGTAAAAATGTGTTGTGACACTTTGTTATTCAAATTTTGTTGTGTCACAAACCTTTTCGGGAGGAAAAAAAACAATACAAGGAGAAAATTATTTGCACTAAGATATAGATGATTGCGTGATTCTTATCTCTGTATGGATGTAAATGCTTATTTAATAGAATGCTTATTGCTTATTTTTGCAGTTGGTGGATCAATAGCATTACAAGACTATTGGGATGCTGGATTTCTTGTATTTTTATTTACAATAGTTGAATGGTTAGAATCAAGAGCCAGTCACAAGGTTGGCTTTGCTTCTTTTATATCATCAAAAATAAAAAAATACATGATATAACATGATTATTTGTTATATGTTTTGCTTTAATTAGGCCACTGATACAATGTCGTCATTGCGAATTTAGCCCCGCAACGTGCTGTTTTAGCGGAAACTGGTGATGAAGTCCAAGTAGGTGAAGTAAGAGTAAATACTCTTCTAGCTATTAAAGAAGGTGAGGTGATTCCAATTGACGGAGTCATTACAGAAGGAAGCTGTGAAGTTGATGAGAAAACATTAACCGGTGAATCATTTCCAGTCTCAAAAGAAAAGGATTCTGAGGTTTGGGCTAGCACCATCAACATAAATGGTACTATATATGTATGTATGTATGTATGTATGTATGTATGTATGTATGAATGTATGTATAAGATCGAATCATCTGAGGTGCTTTCTGTGATTCCTCAGAATCACAAATATCAGCCACTGAAGGGGAGTGTAAAGTCTTACATTTGTAAAATAATAGTTTGCTCACCCTCATATAAGTGTTAGACATAAAGGTCTTGTCAACTCGGGTTAGCCCTTTTAGACCAAGCGAGGGCGACGGTCTAAGCAGTTGACCGGATCATTTATGACTCATTTAGCCCTATCAGACCCGGCGTCTAGGGGAGTTGCATGGAGATATGGAGTCCTGTATTTATTGTTGTTTATATATGTAGTAGTATTCTTCAATTATTTGTTTAATTTTTTGTTCAGGTTATGTCGAAATCAAAACCGTGGTTGTTGCCGAAGACTATGTGGTTGCTAAAATGACAAAGCGTGTTGAAGAGGCACAGAGCAACAAGTCAAGGGTTGAAGGATACATCGAGACGTGTGCCAAGTACTACACTCCTAGTTAGTCTGTGATTCTAATTGAAAAAAATATTGAACCCCAACATTAATGGTCCACACTCCCCCCTGTCACACGAATGAGTGAAAATGTTAATCTCAGGGTCATGGGCTTGCCTTTTATACCAAAGAACTGAAAGAACCACCCCCCCCCCCCCGTTATACCAAATTACTGAATGAAGTCCCCCCTTTACAGGTTTCGAACCTCCACCATCCAGTTTAAAGTCCAGGTTGTCTTAAGCACCCAAAATCCATACCATTTGGGCTATGTCCTGAGGACACAATGTTTCTAATTGAACTTAACATATTGCTCTGTGCACCCAAGCTCCTTAAGCACCCAAGTTCCTTCACATTTTTCCTAGTCTACTTTGTCGATGTTGTATCAGATTTTGCCTAGTCAATTCTGTACTTAAAAGTTTAACTTAAAGAACGATTTTTTTAATAATTCTTTGCAGCCATAGTTCTCATCTCGATTGGATTAGCAGCAATTCCTGCAGCTTTAAGAGTTCATATCGTGATGCACTTTTTCCATTTAGCCATTGTTGTAGTAGTGGGTGAATGCCATTGTGCACTTGTACTTTCAACTCCAGTTGCAATGTGTTGTGCATTAATAAGGTCAACAAAATTTGGGGTTTTCTTCAAAGGAGGTCAATATGTTGAAACACTTGCTAAAGTAAAGACTATAGCTTTTGATAAAACTGGGACGATTACTAGAGATCAATTTGAAGTTACTGAATTCAAACCTTTGGTGGATGATATTGACCTTACCACTCTGCTTTACTGGTAATGTACTCACTTGTATTTTTTAGTCTATTTTGTAAGTTTAAGGACAAAGTAACATGTTTATAATGCAATTGCAGAGTTTCAAGTATCGAGAGAAAGTCAAGTCATCCATTAGCTGCAGCTGTGGTTGATTATGCAAAGTCTAATTCAATCGAACCACAACCCCATTATGTTGAAGAATTCCATAACTATGTCGGGGAAGGCATATACGGGGAAATTGATGGAAAACAGATATTCATTAGAAATCATAAAATCGCAAATAGAGCTGGTTGTACATCAGGTATGTAATCCTTGCCTTTTTTAATGATTAACCTTCTACTTCATTGCATAAAATGGATTTTTCTGAAATGTGAGCTTCATTTACAGTTCCAGATTTGGAGGGCAATATTGTTAATGGGAAGTCCATTGGATATGTATTCATAGAATCAAGGGCAGTTGGAATATTATGTTTATCTGATGTCTGTAGAACTGGAGTAAAAGAAGCTCTAAAACAGTTGAAATCATTGGGAATTAAAACCGCTATGCTTACTGGTGATTGTCAGTCTGCTGCCCAACATGTACAAGATTAGGTAAAACAGAGAAAAGTAGTGTTTGATTCTGTAAAATAAAAAATCTATTAAAATAAATGATACAAGTGCCCGCACCCGTAAAATGTATAATTAATTCAATTTTGATTCTATAATCTATTAAAAAACATTACAAAAATCATCAAAGAATTTCAACAAAATTGTTTCACGACAATGACTGGTGATGGTATCAATGATGCACCAACAATGGCTACAGCTGATGTTGGTATCTCTATGGGCATATCGGGTTCAGCACTTGCAACTGAAACCGCGCATTTAATCCTCATGACGAATGACATTCAAAGAATCCCGCAAGTCATAAAACTAGCAATAAAAGTGAAATGGAAAATCTTTTAGAATATAATCATTTCAATCCTTCCAAAATGTGCTATCATTTGTTTAGCCATAGTTGGGCATCCGATTACGTGGGCTGCTGTTCTTGCTGATGTTGGGACATGCTTGGTTGAAATTTTGAATAGCATGCTTTTGCTTAGATGGATGCCTAGTGTTGGACACTAACATCATGATCATGATCATGATCATCACCAACATGATAATGATAATGATCATGACCATGATCATCACCAACATAAGACTGATTGCAACAATGATAAATAAGAACAGATAAACGTCTATGATTCACAAGAAGCATCATGTGCTATGGATTGTTCACATGATAGGTCCATTGTTCAAACGATGATAGTAAGTCAATCTTAAACCTCGAGTTCCCTATCCTCTTGTTTTTTCATTTTTCTTCGATCTTATAGGATAACAAGATGGCTAGAAATCCTTTCTTTTTTCAAACTAATTGCTCTTTACACAAGCCCACATCATCATGATCACCACCATCATCATCATCATAAGACTGGTCGCAAAGACGACAAACTAGAGTAGATTAAGGGCTGTGATTTACATAAGACTTGTT